>VZTQ01002316.1:16023-33575 GCA_013400755.1 Pelecanoides urinatrix | reverse complement strand
CTATGACTCAGATAAGATGGCACTCTGGGCCAGGCAGTGAGAGAATGTTCCCAGCCTCAGCTATGCAGAGTTTCTGATACAGTCAAGGAGCGCTCAATTGCCAGACTCATTGCACCAAGGACAAGCTTTCATGGGAATTTCTGAGATCAATGAGTGGCCCAGGGAAAGGCAGGGTGGGGGGTGGGGGGGAATGCGCCACCACATGTGCATAATGTGTTAATATTTGTTGTTGTTATTTCTTTTTTTTTCTCCATCCATCACATTTACTGTGACATCATTGTGTTTCATTACATAATAAGAGGGGACTTATCAGAGTAAAGGAAAGCATCTGACATGTATCTTCTGTGGTATAAATATGTCTGACTGCTTTACATATTTTTATGAGATATAAATTTATTTTAATACAATTTTTTCCCCTACTCCTTTGAGATCTTGGCAAATACTTGTCAGCAATCAATGAGAGTTCATTTCTACTTAATTTCTGTTTTCTTATTCAAGGAAGAGCTTTTAGTCAGAAATTATGTCAAAGATCCTATCGCAGATGCTGTTAACAAGCTTTATGAGCTTGTAACATCCTGGAGACTGGTCTAAATAGTGCTGGGTTCTGAAAAAGCAATATTGATGACATGCGGCCTGGCCAGGCTCTCTGCGAAATTAGTTGGAGTGATTCTGCTGACACAGGGAGCTAGAGCATTGTTGGAGATTGTAAGCTGAATGCAAAAGTTCTCTGCTTCAGCTGCTTTTATGGAAGCAAATGAGAATGTCTCTGTTAACATCCGTGTAACTAGGCTAATGGTCCCTGGATTGGGAAATATAACCCAATAGAACATGGATCACCAAAACCAGGAAAAATATCCTGCAATATTTGATGGCTAACAAGCAAAGATACAGGCCAAAACAAGATAATTTATCTCAAACCACAAAGTAATCTTTACAAATTCATACAGCTTTAAAAATCAGACATAAAATACATCCTGCCTTCATGGGCCTTGAAATGACATCAAGAAAAAAGAGAAAGTAAAAACTAAAAGGAATATCCAAATTCACCTCATTAAAAACACAAGTAACACAGTAACAAAACCAACGAGATCCGTATACAAATTTGAATCCCAAACTTTCAGTTATTTTGTTCATTTAGATAACAGGAAACTAGACAGTAACTACAGGTTGGGAAAATAGCTACGGCATACTTCTAATTAAAGTATGGGGTATATCTTTGTATATTTATCTATCTTTGCATGTGTGTGAATTGATGGAAGTACCTGCTAGCAAATATAGTTTGCTAAAATCTTATGAACTATCTTAAGATTGTGAATGAACCTTAGACTGTTGCTAAAAACATAGTCCCTTAGACATATACTGTTGACCAAGTCTGGGACTAGGGATAGATCCAGCCGGGTCTACTCTGAACCTCATGACTCAACAGAAGGGTCTCCCTTAACCTTTTCGTCCTCAGCCTCTGTATAAAACATCCCAACTCAATTCTAACACAATATCCTGGTTTCGGCTTGAATAAGATTCTTTTTCTTCCTAGTAGCTGGTATAGTGATGTGGTTTGGATTTAGTATGAGAATAATGTTGATAACACACTGGTGTTTTAGTTGTTGCTCAGTAGTATTTACACTAGTCAAGGACTTTTCAGTTTCCCATGCTCTTTTCCTTTGTATGCTTCATCCATGTGGTAAGTGATAGAATGAACCTTGCTTTCGAATTCCGTTAAGTTGCACTTTTATAAATTTCTATTAAAATCACTTTCTGCTAATACCTTCAACAGTGATTCTTTAAGCAGCCTCTAGACCACTCATTCATGACAGCAATGCATACAAAAATCATACAATTTAGAAAACATTCTCTGCACAAAAGCTGCTGTAACACCCAGTATTCTATCCAGAAAAAAAACACAGTGGGGAAAAAAAAAAAAATCAATGTTCTTTTCATAGAGTATGATGATTTTCTGTTGTTTACACTTAATATTCTTAGTTTAGCACTTATTCTTAGTTTTTGCACTTAATATTCTTAGTTTACTCTCAGATGTTCATTTCATAGATTATTGCTCTGTATACAAAGTACAGCTCTTACCAATTCTTCTCATCAATTATCCAGTCCCTATACTTATCCAGTCCCTATACTCTTCCTGCCTTTAATTGATTGCTTTGTTTAAATTTTACATAAAACTTTATCCTTTCAATCTACATTTTCTATTGAATATCAATCTTCTGTAAAAAAAGAAAGAGCTGCTCTTTTTCTGAAGAGAACTAAAATGTGCCCAGCATCAGAAAAGAGGCAAAAAATTGTGTATTTTTTTTTACTTTATCGATGTTTAACATGCATTAGTTAAGTATTCAGACATTATTTATCTTCTTTTCTTTTTCTCTTTAGCGTGGAACCAAAAGACAGTGTTTGAGGAAGGCAGTACTCTCAGTTCAAAGAATTTTTAAGGTCATTATTGCAGCACTGAAGCTTTCTTTCTCTTTGTGCATCAAACCAACAATTTTGATGAAAGATAGAGCTGCTGTTGCTTCCAATTTCTTTCTCAAAATAATGTTTTGTGATTTCTTTTTAAGTGATTCTCTTTCATGTTTACTTAACTTAGTTGTGCAAACCATAAAATTGGACAGGAAAGCAGATCTGGCCTAAAGTCGTAATTACTCATAAAACCCCCAAAGATTTAGTGAGGAGAAATCATTTGATGAACATGATCTATGTAGTTGTCATTTGACAAACAAATGTGATCATAACAGATGCCTTTGTGTATTCTTGGTTAGTTTGCTTCTGTTAAAGACAAAGTATGAGTATAAGACAAACAAAATATTTAGTATTGAGTTTTTTCTATAGTTTATGAGATCACAACTTAAAGTTATTGTAATGATCTTCAACAAACTAGTCTATTTCAGAAAGTAAAAAAATCTGTCTATGATCTAAAATAATGCAAAAGCCCTTATACTGAACTTGGAAGAAAATAAAGTAGGACAGTAACAAAAGTGAAAACAGAAAACTACAAACTTATTTTTCAAACATAAAGGGCAATTTCTCACTTACAAGTATGAAAATATGGAATATGGTACATAGGAAAAAAACTAGAGGCCAAAACCTTTCTGGACATATTCATTGCATATAAAAATTCCAAAGGACAGCATTTGGAAACAGCCAGATTTTTTTTTTTTTTTTTTTTTTTTTGTACACTTTATACTGTGATGCAAAATGCTAAATGCTTTCTTTTCTCTCATTTAAGAAAAACTAATCTCTGCTTTTTACTGATGATATTTGGCTGAAACTAGTGGCACCTGCTTTACAGTTTTTGCTGCCACAGGCAATCTGAAGAATGTTCATGCAGGTGAACCTCCAATGGCACAATAAATGGTCACTAAACCACTTGCTGCTTTTAATATTTTGCTGTCCTAGGCAACTACCTGTTCTGTCTGTGTGGTAGAACCGGTTCTAGAAATCGCTGATGCCTCACATGTTTCTTCTTATCTTCCTTTTTATGTTTGGTTCTGCACACTGACTGATCCCCTAAAATAGCTGACTGATCCCCTAAAATAGCACTGGTTCAGCTGGCTATCCAGCTCCAAAGGTGGATCCCTTCTCAAATGTTTTGGGTAGCACAAAATCTCTTGGTTTCTAATCACTTTTTGGTAGTGAACTTGCTATTTAGCCTCCTGACTTAATTTCTGTCACTGTGCTGAACTTACATTAGCCCCTCTACCATTTTTTTCTCCCCTCATACATTCTTTAATTCACTATCTTCTTACTGTGTCCTTCCTTTCCTTTCACCCTCTAGCAGGCTAACAGTTTTTTGTCACTTTGACTGCCCTGCAATAGATGTTGTGCGCTGTGATAGCCCTCGAGCTACTGATAACTACTGCATTTCTTTTTCTGTGTGGCAGGAAGCCACAGATTTAAACATAAAATAAATAAATAGCATAAAGTATCAGAAAACTGCAAGCTCTAACATTCTTCCTTTCTCGCTTTCAGCTCTACCCTAATCCTTAGAGTAAGACTGTTGTGCTATTACTTCTGTCCTGGTTTCAGCTGGGATAGAGTTAAATTTCTTCCTAGTGCTGTGTTTTGGATTTAGTAGAAGAATGTTGATAATCCACTGATGTTTTCAGTTGTTGCTAAGTACCTCGTCAACGACAACCCTCCTCTGCTACCAAGCTAGTCTGGGAGGGAGCACAGCCAGGACAGCTAGCAAAGCTGGCCAACGGGGTGTTCCATACCATGTGATGTCATGCTCAGTGTATGAATGGGAGGCATGATCTAGGAAGTAGCAATTGCTACTTGGTTATTGGTCAGCATGGATGGTGAGCAATTGCATTGTGCAACACTCATTTTGTATATTCTATCATTATTATTTTCTCTTTTCTGTTCTATTAAACTGTCTTTATCTCAACCCACGAGTTTTTCTCACTCTCACCCTTCCGATTCTCTCCCCATCCCACTGGGGGGATAGAGGTAGTGAGCGAGCAGCTGCGTGGTATTTGCCTGCCTGCTAGGTTAAATGATGACAACTTCTTAAGAAAAACAAAGTAATAATTATATCCTCAATGTCCACTTTAAAGTATTAATTTTTTCATAGCCAGTGCCAATTTNCCCAGCCAGAACCAGGACAGTCAGAGAACAGGTCCCATGTCCTGAAAGGTCTATGTTCCTTTTTATCCTTCTAATACTGATATTTTGTAATAATTTTCTAAAATGGGAAACAACAGTGAGGATTTTTTTCTTCAGTCAATGGGTGTTAAGTTTTAAAGTAAAAACTAAACTACCCATGGCTGGAAAAAAAAATTAATATTGTATTACCATACTGCTCATGTCCTCTCTTCCCACCTAATGACCTACATTTGATTTTTCAGATTTTTAAATTTTACGATCAAAAGATATCATATTCTTATGCAAAATTATGTACCTGATTTCTTGATCAATGGTCACTGTGAGTAAAATATTGCCTCAGGAATGGAATATTTTAATATTTTTGTTAGCTGTTCTGCAAGCCACTTGCCATTCTGGAATATCAGATCCTTTCACCCAAAACAGAGTGAATCATTTCACCACAAACAGGTTATTTTTTATAGAAACATGAATGGGCACATCATGGCCTTACTGCAAGTATTTTTGCTTCCCTACTTTCAAGTCCCCAAAATAATTGCTGTTCCTGAACACTTCTGAGGTTTTCTTTATATTATACTATATACATACTATTATACTAAGTAGGGCGAGAACAGGGATGGGGCAAGGATACTGCTGGGTTTTGACACAAGAACATCATTAGAAAGATGGGGTAGGGGAGAAAAGAAAACTGAAAAAAAATTTTTGGCAACCATAGGTCTGTAAAAATCCTTAAGGAATGGGCCAACTAAACTGAGGTCAGCTGGAATTGTGGAATGAATCTGTCTTGACTTCTTCCTCTTAGTTAGATCCCCAAGAAGAACAAATGGCATAAGTAAACACTAAATACAATCTCTATTAGAATTTACATAGACAAAGAAGATTCAAAATAAGAGAAGACAGAATTGAAAATTTTGAAAGAACTTTATAAATACCAAACTGCAACAAATACTTCAGTTTCCACTGGTCTGCAGAAAGTCCCTGCTGTCATTTCTGAGATCTTCCTGGCTGCTATCTGCTCTCCTCNCACACCCCCAAGCTATGGGGAGGGAAGTTAACCCTGTCCCAGCCAGAACCAGGACAGTCAGAGAACAGGTCCCATGTCCTGAAAGGTCTATGTTCCTTTTTATCCTTCTAATACTGATATTTTGTAATAATTTTCTAAAATGGGAAACAACAGTGAGGATTTTTTTCTTCAGTCAATGGGTGTTAAGTTTTAAAGTAAAAACTAAACTACCCATGGCTGGAAAAAAAAATTAATATTGTATTACCATACTGCTCATGTCCTCTCTTCCCACCTAATGACCTACATTTGATTTTTCAGATTTTTAAATTTTACGATCAAAAGATATCATATTCTTATGCAAAATTATGTACCTGATTTCTTGATCAATGGTCACTGTGAGTAAAATATTGCCTCAGGAATGGAATGTTTTAATATTTTTGTTAGCTGTTCTGCAAGCCACTTGCCATTCTGGAATATCAGATCCTTTCAAAAAGGATCACAGAGTGAATCATTTCACCACAAACAGGTTATTTTTTATAGAAACATGAATGGGCACATCATGGCCTTACTGCAAGTATTTTTGCTTCCCTACTTTCAAGTCCCCAAAATAATTGCTGTTCCTGAACACTTCTGAGGTTTTCTTTATATTATACTATATACATACTATTATACTAAGTAGGGTGAGAACAGGGATGGGGCAAGGATACTGCTGGGTTTTGACACAAGAACATCATTAGAAAGATGGGGTAGGGGAGAAAAGAAAACTGAAAAAAAATTTTTGGCAACCATAGGTCTGTAAAAATCCTTAAGGAATGGGCCAACTAAACTGAGGTCAGCTGGAATTGTGGAATGAATCTGTCTTGACTTCTTCCTCTTAGTTAGATCCCCAAGAAGAACAAATGGCATAAGTAAACACTAAATACAATCTCTATTAGAATTTACATAGACAAAGAAGATTCAAAATAAGAGAAGACAGAATTGAAAATTTTGAAAGAACTTTATAAATACCAAACTGCAACAAATACTTCAGTTTCCACTGGTCTGCAGAAAGTCCCTGCTGTCATTTCTGAGATCTTCCTGGCTGCTATCTGCTCTCCTCAGCAGTTTCTTTTTGTGTTGCAAACTTCCAGCTCCTTGCATTAGCTCTTTCTGTCTCAAAATCTACAGTCTCAAAGACTTTTTCCCTGAGTTTATTCAATTTCTTCCAGGAGAAGACAAAACTCCATCTTTTTAGGGAGCTCCACCAGACCAAGTTTCTCCCTTTTTAAAGGAACATGGAAACATAGAATAAATACAGAGCTATTGTCTATCACAGATTATAATTTCAGTTCTGTACTTCCAAGCTCTAGAGAAGCTCTCTCAAAATCTGGTGAACCATGACCTGTGCACTAGAGAAACTCAGTTCAGGTCCTGGTGATTACCAAGAGGGGGTTCCTTGCACTTGACCTCTGGGTCAGCCTACTTCATATAGAAAAAGTTTCATGTATTTTTCATATTCATCCATATTTTAGAATCACATTCTTTTTTTCCTTCCAATAAGTAAGTAATCTCAATAGGTGTTGTTGGGATGTTTATTTTTAAAGCTCTATATATGCATATACATGTATGTATGTATATATAAATGTATATAAATATATATATACACAAACATATTCCATCCACCTGCCTTCATTTCCCCTAGTACAAGTACCTTTTTGAACTCCTGACCCTGTGCCCAACACTGATTGAACATCCTGCAGTTCCAGTCTCAGTGCTACTGCACCATGTCAAATGACTTGACTACAGATCAGACAAAACCCATTATTTTTTAAAGGACTGACAGAAAGTTTAAAAAGGCTGAAAGTGACATTTTGGCCTTGAGGCTTTCTTCATATTGTTGGAATACAGAGAAGATTTTCTTCCTTATCGCCTGAAGAAAATTTTCTGAATGGCAAGGACGAAAGCAACTTTTCCAGGTATAGAATCATAGAATAGTTTGGATTGGAAGGGACCTTTAAAGGTCATCTAGTCCAACCCCCCTTCAATAAGCAGGGACATCTTCAACTAGATCAGGTTGCTCAGAGCCACATCCAACTTGACCTTGAATGTTTCCAGGGATCGGACATCTACCACCTCTCTGGGCAACCTGTTCCAGTCTTTCACCACCCTCATTGTAAAAAATTTCTTTCTTATATCTAGTCTAAATCTACCCTCTTTTAGTTTAAAACCATTCCCCCTTGTCCTGTTGCAACAGACTCTGCAAAAATGTTTGTTCCCATCTTTCTTATAAGCCTCCTTTAAGTACTGAAAGGTGGCAGTAAGGTCTCCCTGAAGCCTTCTCTTCTCCAGGCCCAATAACCCCAACTCTCAGCCTTTCCTCATGAGAGGCATTCCATCCCCCTGATCATTTTTGTGGCCCTTCTCTGGACCCTCTCCAAGAGGTCCATGTCTTTCTTGTGCTGAGGACTCCAGAGCTGGATGCAAGACTCCAGGTGGGGTCTCACCAGAGCAGAGGAGAGGGGCAGAATCACCTCCCTTAACCAGCTGGCCATGCTTCTTTTGATGCAGCCCAGGATATGGTTGGCCTTCTGGACTGCAAGCACAAACTGCCAGCTCATGTCCAGCTTTTCATCCATCAGTATCCCCAAGTCCTTTTCATATATTTGTCTCTATGCAGGAACAGACTGGCTTGATTCACAGGGGGCATCAATATTGCCTACGGCCAATGGTATTTTCTGCGTTCATTCATGTGGGTCCAGGCATTGTGCTTATGGTATGATTTAGCAGGCTTTTTTCCAGTTGTTTGGAACTTCCTTAATATTTTTCATTTAAAAGAACAGCAGCTAATGCCCCTTACCCCCATGAATGAATGTTAGGTATAAATCTCCTGTCCTCTCCTGTCCTGTCCTGTCCTGTCCTGTCCTGTCCTGTCCTGTCCTGTCCTCTCCTCTCCTCTCCTCTCCTCTNCCCCCCCCCCCTCCTCTCCTCTCCTCTGCTCCACTCTCCTCTCCTCTCCTCTCCTCTCCTCTCCTCTCCTCTCCTCTCTCCTGTCCTCCCCCTACATATATATTCTATATAGTTTACTCAATACATATACTTGTTACTAATATATTGGCTTNTCTCTCCTCTCTCCCTTTTTTTTTATTCTTTCACAGTTATGCTTGTTTGTGTGTACTCAAAAACTAGTTGCTGCTCCCAGTTTGGAAATTTTAAATTTAACTTTGAGCTGAAAGAAGGAAAACATAGAAACAAAAATCAAGTAAGAGACTTATAGACATTTACAATATCTATTGCACTGGCATAAGGTCCCAAGGACCTCAAATTGTTCAGCAGAACTAGAAAGGATTCATTATTTTGCCAGTTGGCTAATGCAACTAACTTTAACAAAAAACAACAGATTCTGAAGAGCTGATGTAAATGTAAATAGACAAATTCCCTTGATCTACCTCCCTTTTATGTACTTTCTTGAAGGAACTGCTGAGCTTTCACATCTAGGACACAGTTGAAGTTTACCTTCCTATCCAGTGTTTCGTATGGTTTATACAATCCCTTGAAGAAATTAGGGTTGCTTTTTTTTTTCTTCCCCTCTGAATTATTCCACTTTATACGGCTCCTTTCCTTTTTCAGATAACATTTTCAGTGTTCTGATGTGATAAACTGTTGGTCCAGAAAGAATTGATAGAGAAATTTATATAAATACATTTGTATTTCTGATTATAAAGCACTGATAAAAAAAAAAAAAATTGCAAATAATTAACCAGAAGAATCATGCTGTAGTGTAAAATCAAATCTTAAAGAGTAAACAAGACTACATACCTATTTTGTGGGTATCTACAAATTGGATATCAACCTGAATTCCAATAAGTTTTTGGATGAATAGGTAGGAAATTTAGTTTACTGCAATGTTATATTGCTTTATTTGGAATGTCTTCCAAATTTGGGGTATTTGAAGACAATTTTCAACAAAACAGGTTGGTGTTGCTGCCTTTTACTTCATCAGATTGTCTCCTGATAGACTTAAGATTGTCTTGTCTGAACTATGAAAATAATGAAGAGTGTAATTTAGATGCCTGTTCTACTGCCTAAGGACAGGAATCACTCCCTTGCACTGCATGAAATATGTGACAATACTAATGACGGTAATAGCAGTGGTCCCTGCACCAATATTCAAAACTTCTTTTTAAACACTATCTTTGCTCACCAGAAAAAAGAAGTTCTTCTGACTCTTTGTTCAAAAGTTGATAGCAATGGACAAGTCATAAATTGCAGATGGCTAGCTATATATTTTTGTCTTTTACAGGTGCCAGGCTCTTTCAAATATACCTTGTAAATTGTAAATCTGACTGCCTTCATTTCCTTTAACTCTGGAACTGCACAGCTTTACCACTAATTAAATGAGGAGATGCATTGGACTCTCTTTTCACAAACATATTAATTTTTCTGGTGCATATAAACTTCCACCCCACTCCAGGACCTTATGAACAACAAAGTGATTAAAATTACTAGAAGACAGGTTCTGAATAGACTACTAACGTATTCTTTTCACAATAAGTAGCACATAGCATAAAACCATAAAACAGTAAGCCCTCTGCTTTACTTTTCCCCAGAAAGCTTTCTTACATTCCCTTTAGCCCACTTGTTTTCATCTTTATACTGAAGTCAGCAGATTGCTCATTACAATATCTGTCTACATTCTCTCTCATCAGATAAGCTTAGTGTCTTTCTTCCCCCTTGCTACCTAGAATTGTACATTTCAAGATCAGTTTGTACTTGTATCCCAAGTTTAGTCTGGAAAAAGCAAACTTTGCTAGCCTAGGGGATCCCAATCTGGGGTTGGGCATCCCACTGTTTCCCCAGAGCCACAGCATTACTGATTTCAGCTGCTATGCTTCTTGCTGATTTCCTTGGTACTGCTTCTGTCAGTCTGACTTTGGACATGCAGCAGGATACTACCATAACAATAAACTAAGGAGCATATAGAGGTTCTATCACACTACGGTAATCTTATGGTAAAGGATAAGTGAATTTACACAGGACTGAAGTTATTTTTCATTCTTGGTATATATATAAGTTATGTGTCTGTACACATGCACATTTTAAGATTTTTTTGTTGTTGTTGTCTAATTTTTATTTTTGGGTAATTAGAAAGCAATTGTTTTCCAAAGCACTTTTTGTTTTTGTTTTTGTTTTTTCTAGATAAATACATTTGAATATATATTCAGCAGTGAAAAAGATAACAGTACTTCTGCTGCATAAAATTTATCGTGAAATACCACATAAAATCACATAGCTAAAGGACTGGAAAGAATTTAATTAGAGCTTTTAAAATGTTTTTAACAAAATGTTTCCATTGAAGTATGCTGTTTTGTTGAATAGATCTTCAAAAGATGGTTTTGATGGTAGTTTCTTTGGCTAGTTTTCTCAGATCTGAACGAGACTAACAAAAATAATCCATTCCCTCTTTCCCCTATATTTCTTTCTTTATTTTCCCTTTGTAACTGAGAGCAACTGGCTGAAATCTGCATTCAAAGTTCAGAGCTTTGCTCCATATTGNTCTATGATTCTATGATATTAGATGAAGACAGGCTTTGAATTGGATGTCCCAGAGACCATCAGCTTCTCCAGGTTAAAAACCTGTAGGTCTCCTTGACTTGGTGAAAACTTCACAAAGATTGACCATTGAAAACAAAACACGATTGCTATTTTCCAATCAGTGGCTCACAGGAAATTAGCAGTGTCATACTTTCCTATCAATATAATATAAATGTTTGCCCACTGCACCAGCCTGTGATAAAGATAAATTAGATATTGCAGAGCTGAATATAATAGAGAAGTCTATATTTAGTTGTCAAGTTTTTGTTAGAAGGCTGTGCTTGAAACACAATAATGGGTAGTAAACGTTCCCTCAGGATCAAGCCAGCAAGCCACCATCAAATTAGGAAAAACCCACCATGCACCATTCCAAACACCTCCATAAGTGTGACTCATACACAATCCCTACTGATGTTAATGCCACTTGCTTCCTTTAAATTGATCCCTGCTGGGAGATACTTATCTTTCCTGATCACAGAAAATTTCACAATTAATTTCAAAATAGATTTCCAGATATACAGAACCTACATTGAGCCAAAGAAGAGGAGCCAGTGAGGCAGAAGTAGTTAATTCCTGTCACTCTTCCAAATGATCCCTTCCAAAAAAAAAAAAAAAAAAGAAATTTCTTGTACCAGAAAAACACAGATGAAGAATCTCTAGAAAACCAACTGGTTTTTTGCAAGGATAAAAGCTAGGAATGAAAATGTATCACAACTTCATAATAAACTCTGAAGGCTCACAAATATTTTTTTTATTTTCTGGTACAGTGATCACTTAGAGGCTCCTGATACTAAACACTATGCTTACATAAGCATATATTAGACTGGCCTAGAAGGGAGGTCAATAAATGAGCAGAAGGTAAAATTAAAAATGGCAATAATAATTTCCTAGAAACAGTAGATGGATACCCAATCCTCAAATTTCCAACATTCCTAGGTTTAAGTTATGCCTATGTATCCAAGGTACCTAGGTCATTTCCATTTTTTGCTTGTTTGATTAACATTATGGAAGTATTGCTCATGCTTACACCAAGTGGCTCAGTGGAGCTAGTAATGTTCTACAGTAGTGTTCAAGTTGTAATAAACTCAAGAAAGCTTAGTGAAAAAACTATATTGAGTTATATAGCTCAAGAAGTAATCTCATTTTCCATCAAAATGTTCCCAGAATCCAACTACATTTTTAATGCATTCCCAAGCATTCTAAATACCTAGCTCACAGCAGCTGGTGCAGACATATGAATATTATTACTGTTTTTAACCATAACAGTATCGAATTTAAAATTCTGTAAAATTCAGTAAACTCTCAAAAATTATAATAAAATAAATAACTTATTTTATGTGGTTTTAAACACTAAAAGTTAAAAAGATGTCATCCTCCTTCTTTCCTCATAAAGGAAAGGCACGAATTAAGAAGTAAACAAGATTGATCAACATTGCAATGGTTCTTTTCCCTACTGGAATTAAAATTCTATTAAACCCATTTTAGGTCCAATCTACAATGGCAACAAATGACAACATGGATTTAAAATATAACTCTAGTAAGGTTAAATAATATTAACTAGCTTCTTCAGAAGAGGGGAAAAACCCTATTCTTCTAGTACACACTATAAATACATTTAACCTCAGCTGCTGCTCTTGTAGTAATAAATTACCAGAAAAATATTATTAATAATTCAGTTAAAGAGTAGTCACTTCCCTTTTTAGTTATAAAGGAGGACTGGATTTTTTTTTTCAGGTTTTCAAGTCTGATTTTTAATATGTGCTTTCAGTGGAGTTCAGTTTAGAACTCATAACTGAATTTGTCTCAAATTATTAGTCACTGACATTGCATCAATGATAGGAAAATTAATTCTCTTTCTCAACACTATACTCGTCCCATTGTTAACAGTCTTGCTGATATAAATGCTGCTCACTCCAGCTATGTGACATTATATTAAAATGCTTGAATCTCTATTTGCATTGTTGGTAACACTGGGATAGACAAACTATGACTGAATAATAGGTATTAAAATTAGCACAATAGATAAAGCCTCAGCTTTAAAATGAAGGGCATCTTGCTGTAAATCTAATCCTATTTTAAAAATTCATACATCTCCTTTTCAGTTCTGGAATGCTATTACGTTTCTTTGAACATTTCCTGATATAAATGATTCTTTCTTTCTTCACAGATGCAACTGAAATTCATTTATTTTTTGAGAAGCAAGCAAACAGTGGGCAAGTATTTCAACTGCTGCTGTTACAGACAGTGTAAGACTTTATTCAACAAGCAGTCAAGAGTAGTTAAGAAATGGCAACATTCTGTATACTATGTTGAAAAATAAATTCAGTATATGTTTAAACTGTTCATTCATCAGATTATTTACTCTTCACACCAGATCCCACAGACAATGGACTAGCGGTCTCTGCCCAAGCTCATTTGTTCACACAGAACATCTTCCAGAGTACAGAAATTAGTTTTGGATGACAGAGAATTATCTCCCTATTCCTTTAATAGCTGCGCATCTCACCCAGCCCTTCTGAAAAGGAGAAGGAATCTCACTTCTTTCTCAAGTCAAAAGCTTCAGGCTTTTGCTTTTTTCCATACCAGTCTGAATAGTATCAATGCACCAATTAATGGAACAGTTGCAATAATTCCCATTTTACAGCCCAGCTTGTAGGACACTATGAATTCCCAGAGCAAGTAAGTTTGACTGTTACACTTTCCCACGTCCTTGATTCAAATAGAAAGAAGAATATGTAATATTCTTCAAATAGAAAGAAGGATATGTAATATACATATATACATAGATATATGGAAAAACAAATTATATAATAAATGATTTGATCAGTGTCTGATATCTACAGGGCATCTCAGATGATTGGCAAGGTGCCATAAATGCTGGAGAAAGAAAACATGGAAATTACTTCAGCTTGATGGATTTAGCAGTCTAATGCACATTTTATGCCTCAGTCTCTTTATGTCACCATAGTTTATACTACTGCAGTGACTGCAACAGAATGATCTTTGCCATTGTTGAATGTCTGCCTGTGACGTTATCTGCTCACAGAAGATTTGAACTTTCATTTTTTGTCACTAAAAGCAGTATCCTTTAGCAAAGTAGCATTCCTTGCACTTAATTTGTTGCCATCTGAATATACTCTGTCCTTCAAATGTCATCTCTGTTTATCTGCAATAGAAAATCAAAACTTCTCTAGAAGCAAGAAAATACTGGAATTTAGCATTAGTTTGAGACTTCTAATATTTCTGTCTTAAATAAAAGAAACGAAGGGTATTGCTGGGCATGTTATGGCATTTTTTAATGACTGTACTTAATGAAATATGCTTCTATCAACACATGCATATTAGTTCCTAATTGACCTGTAATAGAATGTAATCTTTCCAATATGACAGTTATTGTTAAAATAGATAACGTAGATGTTTGGGTTTTTTAATAAGAACTTCTTTCCTTGATTTGTATAGTAATAATATCTAAATGTGGCATTTGGACATAGAAAGGCCTGATGATCTAATGATGTCTTATACCCATATCACAGTGCACACTCATTATATGTTACAGAAAGATCCTAGATGGTACAACAAGACAATCTTATTAGCAATTTATTGTGTTATGTTTTCATTGGGCCAGTAGCAATTTGACATGTCTATACTTGAAAGCTAGCCTGACTTAAATATTTAGCTTAGCAGAATTGAACTATTTTCTGTTGAATATACAGCTTAGGATGGTTAGTTAAATATATGGCTATGAACAACACAGAGTGGGACTTTAAAACATACTCCTTAGTATTCATAAAATCTCACTTGTACCTTTCAGAGCCACGAATTGTCATAATTGCATTTGCTATTAACAGAGTATTCCAACTTGTTTGTTTTGAGGGATAATGACTTTTACAGTTATGCATTCATCCTGCTGCATGCAAATCATTCTTGTAATTCCTAATAACATTCTTGGGAGCTACTCATACAAATCCTTACTGAATTAAGAATAAAGAAAGGGCAGCATAAATGGAGAGAACATTGAAGGCAATGAAAAATTTTGGTATAAAAGAGTAAAAGTCAGATTTTGGTGCCCAGTGTCCACTTAGTTAAATAGCGACTCAGTTACACACATATAAAATAGTCATGATTTTCACCAGTATTTCATCTTGTATCCAAGACTACAGCATTGTTAAAAACATAATTAAAATAATTTTAGAATAATGCATGGAAGACATCACCAAAAGGTCACTGGCAGAGTTTATTTGTTATTTATACTTAGACAGTTCTTACTTTCTCATTTCTGGAAATATGTTCCCTAATAATTCTACCTTTTTCTCTCCAAAACATAAAGAGAAATCAAGTGACCTTTTAGCTACTGTAAATGTCATTATGAGCTGTGATGTGAACAAGAAGAAAGTGAAAGTTTATTGATTCAATCCTATAAATGTCTAGCAGACATCCAATGCAAATAAAAGAGGGGTGGAATTTCAAGAGCTCTTCACAGTGACCTGACTTTTACTCCAGTCAAATAGACACATACATGACCTGCCCAGAGTAACTAGCAGACACGGCATCTCACTTGTCTTACAAACGACCTTCATTTTTATTAATCATTTTTACTTTGCATGTATATTAACAAGAAAAAAGTTTCTGTATATAATAGCTACCATAATGTTACACCAGAACTGTTCCAGTTTTAGGCGGGTGTTTTTTGTAGTTGTGTTTTGGCATTACCAAATGGCATACAGGCAATAAATAAAAATATTATGTGATTCATTATCTCAGGAGAAAAAAAAAAGAACAGAATGAGATTTCTTACCCTGCCTAATGATCTACCTATTCTGTGGAAAACAGCTGGACTTTGACAAAAAATGAATGCCTCTCTGCTGTGTCTGCAATCTTTGTATTGATATGGAATTTGTGAAATTATGCCAATCACTAACAAAATAAGCATTTGGCTGACATTAAAATATGTTTGGGTGAAAGAGAGAGGACCTGGGAATTTTCCTCAACATGTTCAGACTGGCATATATAATTTCCTCCCGTGAATTGCCTGTGACAAATATTTTCATCCCCTCAGGATCATTACATATCTTTTTCATTTAATTATTGTTAAATACTAATTGGTCTATGAGGAAATCCATTACCATATTTCATTTGTCAAGGACAGCAATGAAATTTATGTATTAACACTATCAAAACCAAGAAGAGGAAGTTATTAATGTTTTATCTTAATTAAAACATGATTTCAGTGCTTTAGAATTCAGTATGCTACTTCTTATATCAGTGGCATTACAGACTGTGTAGTGTCGTCTTGTTTCCCATTTGCTATGCAGTCTGAGATGAAGATTGACTACGAAAGGTACAGGATGCCACAGGCTTTATGTGGTTATAAATCTAATTGATGTCAAAATGGTTAAAGAGTTGGATAATGACTTTGGAATATTAATAAATGTCTCATTAGAAAGATTAATAGTATATAAACTAAATTTTCATTTTGGTTCTAATGTTGATACAGGAAACTATAGTGAAAGCACACAGAGACATGCGCAATTATCGTACTTCTCTTAATTATAAAATCAATTTCAGGGGAAAAAAAAAAAAAGAAAGTGCTGTTTGTTTGCAGTGGATAACTCATCTGGGTTAAACATCATCCCATATATAAAAGGGAAGGGATTGAACTTAGTAAAATTGCTACTGAGAGGTTTCTTGGTAAGGAGAAGAAGAAAAAATACAATCTGGTAGAAAATAGTTAAAAAGAGAAGGCAAAGGATAGTCAGAGAAACAGGTAGAAATGCAACATAAAAAGCATGACATGATTTTGGAATAATAAGAAGGCGTATGAGACAATATTAAGGTGTTCGTATGTGAGGACATTAATTTTGGTATGGTAATGACAGGATTATGTGAAATGATGGTTTCATTGGAATTGGTGGGAGAAAGCTGGTTTAGCAAAGGCAACTTAAATACCTAGGAAGTAAATTACTTGAAAAGTTCAAAGGTATCAAATCCAGAAGGAACCAAAGTTGTGAATCTGAACCCAGTTTGCACCAACTCAGCACTGATGGAAGACCTGACCCCCCTGCTGCTATCCTCCCCAGCAGCTCAGGTAACAGACTGGGCAGGTCCCCTGTCTCAGGCAGACGTCATAAGCCAGCTTCAACCTGAGAAACAGAGAGGAAATTCAGGTAATCATACAACCATAGAATCACTAAGGTTGGAAAAGACCTCTAAGGTCATCGAGTCCAACCGTCAACCCAACACCCCCATGCCCACTAAACCATGTCCCTAAGCACCTCATCTACACGTCTTTTAAATATCTCCAGGGATGGTGACTCCACCACTTCCCTGGGCAGCCTGTTCCAAGGCCTGACCACTCTTTCAGTAAAGAATT
>VZTQ01002316.1:0-15971 GCA_013400755.1 Pelecanoides urinatrix | reverse complement strand
TCTGCAAACTTACTGAGAGAGCACTCAATCCCCTCATCCAGATCATTGATAAAGATATTGAACAACACTGGCCCCAAAACTGAGCCCTGGGGAACACCGCTCGTGACTGGTCTCCAACTGGATTTAGCTCCATTGACCACTACTCTCTGGGCTCAGCCGTCCAGCCAGTTTCTTACCCAGCAAAGAGTGTACATGTCTAGGCCGTGAGCCACCAGCTTCTCTAGGAGAATGCCGTGGGAGACAGTGTCAAAGGCTTTACTGAAGTCTAGGTAGACCACATCCACAGCCTTTCCCTCATCCACGAGGCGGGTCACCTGGTCATAGAAGGAGATCAGGTTGGTCAAGCAGGACCTGCCTTCCATGAACCTGTGCTGGCTGGGCCTGATCCCCTGGTTGTCCCGGATGTGGCTTGTGAGCGCCCTCAAGATGAACCTTTCCATAATCTTCCCCGGCACCAAGGGAAGGCACATCATTCCAGCAATGAAGTGGGTGATGGAAGTCAGCTATACTCTCCCTTCATTCTCCCAGACAAGAAAAATAGATTGTCTTCTCAAGCCCATAGGTTATGTATTTAGGACTGGCAAAAGGACACAGGTAGGTATGTGACAGTGCTGAGACAGAGCAATGGTGTTTGGGCCACTTGTTACTCAGCTTGGGGAACTTTGTTAACCCTGATTCTTATCATTGCTTAAGGGAGGTGTTTTGCTCAATCAAAGTCTTGATTTTGCTACTTCAAGGCAAACCTGTTTCATCTTTACCATTAAATTTTGCTTTCCTTGCTAAGAAGTCTTGAGAGAGCCTTGATAATAAAACAAATAAACAAACCCCAAAACAGGTATTCTAGAGACAATGCAAGACTGAATAGCAAAGGCTATAGAGAAATTAAGTAAGAAACTAACAATGTAAATCTCATATAGGAAGGAAAATGAATTTGTCAATTAATTGGAAAGTATTGAAAGGGATCAAGAGAAAAAAGAAAAATGTTTTAGAGACTGGTTTGAGGCTTCTGACAGAGGCTGGAGATGTAAGAATGTGAGAGACGTCATGGCTGGAAAGCGGGTCTAAGAATAAACTACATATAGGTCCTAGATTAAACCTTCATATTAGATGAAAGAAAAAACAGTAAGGAACATGCTAGAGGTAGGAGAAAAAGAGAGAGGGTGTAAAATACGTATCCAATTATCAATCTAGAAATTGATAGAAGAGAAAAAAAGTCAAGATTTCAGAAAAAGGCACAGAAAAAATATTTCGTTTGGTTTGATTTTTTTAGCTTGTGCCTGCTATTTCAGCTCAACAAAAAGGCTCAGAGATGGAGAAGAAATCATCAAAAGATGATTTAGTCAAAAGCATACTCTGGTCTGAAGACCAAAGTGAAACTAAATGTGTTAGCGTACAAAGTTGGAAGTAAATCAAGGATAAAGGAATATTCCTGGAAGATGCACTGGACACTTGAAAAAAAGTGTAGCTGTCCATGCAGTTATGATAGGAAAAGGAAAAGAAAACACTTACAAGAGCTGTTGCATAGGTTATTAGAAGACGATATAGATCTTTTCAAAATTAAAAGGTCCTTCCTTTCAAGTCTATATTACCGAAGTGAGAGTGCTAACTTTAGGAATGAACCTAAATCCAGTAAACCCACTCAGACTACAAGAAGACAAGAGGATCCAGTTTAAAAGCAGATGCTTCACAAAACAGCATTTTCACAGACTGTGGGAATACCTTGCTCATGATGTCAAATCATGGTTTAATCCTCTTGAAAGGAAGGGACGTGAACGAGTGTTGTTAACAGATTACATTCACATTCAATTGCTGTTGCATCTAAGTCACCTTTAAATAAATGAGATAATCAATGAGGTTGGGAAAACACCAAGCACAAAACACACCATCAATGCAAGTAAATTGATGGTTTGTGCATATAAAAAAGATAAATCCTTGGGATGCACAATAATTAATAAGTATAATGCTTTTGGAAACTCTTTCTGCATAGATATTATCCATGTCATTCTGTTCCTTTTTGCTGGCTCCTAATGTTTTAGTCCTAAAAGTACTCAGTGTGTCTGTATATCTCCAATTACTTCTCACTCCCAAGAGGCTATTTTATCACTTTGATTCCAGCTCTGAGGAAAGAAGCACTTTCTGAAGTCAGTACTAACATCACCTCTTTATGGGTGTTAAACAGCACAACATGCAGTGTTATGGAGCAATAGAGGTGACATGCATCACTTTGGACTCTGAGGTTATGATTCAGAACCCCCAATGTGCAATAACAGTATCAACAATTATCTGACCATGTGAAGTTACTCAGCAGATCAAATTGTTTATTTTCAAGGTTTAATTCTATCTATAGCAATTATTTTCCTTATCACAACCTACAATTACTGTGAAAACATTCTTCTGAAATTGTTTTCTGTGCTGCAAAATAAGTGAAATACTAAAATGCTCAATTATTTTGAATAATGATGAACATTTTTTGAGGTAAACTTGCCACAATTTGTGCAAATATTAAAATCTGTAAGTTTTCCAAATTAACTGAATGAATTTGAAATGGGGCTACTCTATATGCAGTCTGGAGATGTGATCTGGTTATTTTTCCTTGCTAAGGAGCAAGTTATACATTTCAATGTAATTTATGTTACCCATTGCAATGAAAGTCAACTGGAGTATCGTTAGAAAAGTCTGTCATGTGCATTTTCAAAATGGCCAGTCTTTCATGAAGAATTAGATTTTCTTTTCAGAAATAAAAGTTATTAATACACAACTGGGGGTGTTTATTTGTCAAGGAGTCATGAAAGTTTTAGTTTCTCATTAGAAAGAGAGCCCAGTACAGAAATATCTGTACCTTGCCTGCCCTTTCTCCTTCACTAATGGAATTGAGACCTTTTCATAGTTAAAACAGCAGCTAGAACCCACAGCAGGTTATATGTTCATCCTGGCCCACTGAACAACCATTTTTGAGGTCTTATGTAGTGTTATCTATTGCTCTGAAAATACCCATTCCTCAAGCCTGATTTCTGATACTTTATTTCTCTAACAGTTTGCATCATCACTCCTGTTGTAGAAACACATGCATATGTGTACAAAAAAAAAAAAGCTTGAGCTGCTTCCTTAGAAAATCTGTATTTGCAAAAGATATCAACATTAAATATTTGCAATGAAGTTCCAAGTCATGTGTGTCTATCAATGCATTCTTTGTAAAGAATGAAGAAAGAGCCTGGAAAAAATGTTTGAAATATGAACCACTTACTTCTTTTCTAAAGTTTTCTAAGGTTTTAAACCCACACTGTTTGAAATATGTGTACAGGAGACTTTTCAACCATGAATTTTCACTCTCTGCTTAACTTACATAAATAACGAAGCCTTGCAGGTTCCTTGGGTCATATTTCTCTATGATGCTATAAAGAGATGAAAGAGTTTAGAGTGTTTCTTTCTGATAGTGTTCACACCAGTCCCTCCTGTGGATTCCAGGGCTGCTCTCCTTTCAACACCAGTATTAGGTAGACGTGAAGCTCTCCTAAAGCAACAACTTCTTTTTCTTATCTTAGTCTCAGAGCAGTATTAGATGCTCAAAAATCACAAGATTAATACCTTTCAAGAAGATCTGTCCTTTCTTGTATCCATTTACAGTCAATATAAAAAGTGGTTGAAACTGTTGTTAGTGTTTTATACACAATCTGCTAGTTATTAGCATGACAGAACTTCACATTAGGGAAGCTGAACTCTGTATTATGAGATGTTATGAAATTTGAAATTTTAAATATCCATGTAGACAGTAGTTTATTTTATGTATTTCTTCAAAATATCCACTACTGCAATCTATGTGTCAGCTTCCAAGTTCCTCACTGGTTGTTATATGTTTTATTACAAAAAGCTTGTTGTTGTTCTGGTTTTGTACAAATATGTTCTGATGTCCAGGAGCCAATGTTTAAGTCTGTGTGTCATCTACTACCTAATTAATCAGGTCATAGATCTTCAAGATGCTGGTCTTGGACCACTACTACAGTCTTGGTAGTTCTTAAAGTTGAAGGGAAAAGATTTTTCCAAGATCAGCTGAAATCTCATGATATTACAGTCTCCTCCTGTTGTGGAACACTTTTCATTACTCATACATCTGATTTAATTGGACATAAATTTCTGAACAGTCATTGCATATCTTAGTGTCCAGCATGCCTTCTTCAGATATGGTGAATATATTCATCACATCCTAAGTTTGCAAAATTATTAAACAGAATCTTGACTTTTACTTGCAGTTCATGTAATTTCTTTTAAGAGAGTATAACTTCCAATGACACTTGTCTTTGTTATTTCAAGGAAATAATATTCCATATATGACTACTGTAGTTTATTCTTTTTAGTTCTTCACTTGTGATGATATACGGTAACTCCTTTTCCATATATTTCCTTCCACGTATTTCTCTTACGTATAGATGTTTGACTACCTACCTGATGGACCTGCAAGCATTTGTGGCTTTCCTCATTTGTATCTAACATCACAGCTCTGCTGGACTCTGGGAATCAAGTGTTGCAGTCACTTGAATGCACTCGGCAGCTCCATCTTCTTTCCAATAGCTTATATCTGCATGTCTGAGTGCATGTACCTTGTGATGATTAGGCATTCCAGAGAGTGCAGAAATTAATTCTTTTTTCACTGTAAGCATGGTGTCTATTAAAAGCTGCTATCATTGTATCATTCATACCTGAATTGTCTTCTAAGGCACTACATTACAAACCTGAATTATTGTTGGTTTTCTTTTTCCCTCACACTGAGAATATTCTGGCCTTGTACGGCAATTAAATATTGTCTTACTACTCAGCAGTGGGTGGTACTGCTGTGTGTTAATTGCTACACTAAGTAAGTGATAATATCTCTTGTTTCATGTCTTTCTTACTGACAGCCTCCATGCACCCAGTGGTAATTATGACACTTGAATGAATGGCAGCTTATTTTTCTAGGACGTGTACCTTGACAGTCATGAGAGATATTACAAATACGCTACAATATCTTCCTTTTCACTGGAAATTTCTGCATCCTCCATCTCTGCATGTACTGAGTCTCTTTTTAGATCTTCCTGCTGTATTTTCAGCATAAGGAAATAAGTACTCAATTTCTTACAATTTTTCTTCTGCATTATCATTTGGTCTGTCTTTGTCCTGTGGTCTGAATTCCTTCAATTTCATTCTGGTTATTTGTGCTGAATTATTGATTCTCAATTTTCATTCCCTTATATGGATACATCAGCTGCCCTCTTTAACTTGAATGCATGATATACGGGTTAAGTCTCTGTCTTTCAATTAAAAATTTAATTTAAAATTTAAAATTTATCTTTAATTACAGGATTTTTTTTACTATCCACAAAGTTACAGAGTTCCCATCTCTGCAGAAAAAAAAACATTTTTTCTGCTTTTCAGTATCAGAGAAAAATATCTTTCTATTGTTTCTTTTTCTAAGGGTAAAATATTTATCTTATAATTTTATTGTCTGTGCCCATGTTTCAGACATAATTACTGACAGTATTTTGACAGACGTCAATTTTATATGTCAAATATGGTATTGATTCATGTGACTCCATTCTGTGTTACTCACAGCCCTCATCTTATGCCTTTTGTAAAATGCATATGCCAGACCCTGTTCTACATCCATGTACCCGATGACTTACAGCCACTTCTCAGCTTTTATCAGTAAAAAAAAAAAAAAAAAAAAAAAAAGAAAGAAGAAAATACCTTCCCTTTCTTATCTTTAATGTTACATGAGTTCAATACACACTAATACATACCTAATTTTCACTTCTTTTTTTTTTGTCTGGAAGTCCAGCATTGTGTTACATCTCTATCCTTCCCTGCTACCTTTTTCCCAGTGCTTTTAATTGCTGCACTGTTTGCTTATTAATTAAGTTCCTTTGCTCTGAGCGTTCCTAGACTGGTCACTTCTATTGTATTTAATGCATTTCTTGCTGGAAAATAAGAAAAGGTGAGATGTTAATGAAAACCTGTGATTTTTGTTAAGAAAGCCATTTATCCAAATGCTAAAAGCAGCTCTAACACTGCATTCCCAATAGTTTTATGCTCTGGAGCATTACCCAGATACCTCTCTCTGTAATTTATATTCCTTCATCCAGTTCTTTCCATGTTATTAAAATTAATATTGAAGTAGGTTGGATTTGCCAGCAATGGAGAGGACAGATGGATGGGGCATAAAAGAACAGGAGCGTCTGAGGTGTGTCTGAGGAGTCTGGGGTACCTCACTGAGCATTTAGAGTTTCAAGAAGTAGTAAGTGGGATTCAGAATCTGTGGGAAGGTATGTATGATTGATACATTCCTTGATAGATATTCCTCCCTCCGGCTGCTCTGATCTCTGAGGAAGGCTCTCACAGTCCTCTCCTTGGTCTTTCCCTTTCTTCACATGAGCCCCTGTGTTCACCCATCATCTCCTCCCCATGGCATTTGTCCTCTTTTCTGCACGTGGGTTGTTTTTTCTCACTAAGGCTGGTTTTTCCACTTATTCTTTACTGTTGTGTTTGCAAATACTAGGCTTTAAAACACAGTAAAG
The DNA here is from genome assembly GCA_013400755.1 of Pelecanoides urinatrix. Taxonomy (NCBI): domain Eukaryota; kingdom Metazoa; phylum Chordata; class Aves; order Procellariiformes; family Procellariidae; genus Pelecanoides; species Pelecanoides urinatrix. The sequence goes on along the minus strand of VZTQ01002316.1, from coordinate 9,426 downwards.
TATTATGTATAAGAATATTGATTTCTGTATAAATATATTTTCAAAATGGTGTAACGGAGTTTTGCGAGAAGCAAGTGATGACCAAAACACACACAATAAAATGTCAGATTTCTAGTTTCTCCTCGCTTCTCAATTGGACAATAACCTTTTTTCTCTTTGAAAGATGTAATGTGAAGTCTGAAGGGAAACCTGACCATAATTGCTTTTGCTGTATACTAAATCACATGAAATGTGAAAGTTACAATATATAGTACAAGTAGGAAGATTATTTGTTGGGCAGATTATGTTACTGGTAATTCAATTCTAACTGTAATTTCTATTATTGCAACTAGTGTATGAATACAACTGTGTGACCTAACAGTGTACACCTGAGTTCGTGTGCTCAGAATAATGGTACAGACAGAATCTCTGTAAGAGAATGAAATTTATATCTCAGTGAGGAAAGGCAAAAAGTAGTTCCCATCTTGTGGCCCTTGCTACTGCTAATGCAATGCAAAAAACCCTGCTCGCTCTCTCTCCACAGCCAAGAAGCCTGTTCCTTCATCAAATTTGCTTGAAGAATTATTTCTGGAGCCTGCATATGAGAATGCTGAGAAGCACTTCCAGAAAGCTCTGGTGAGAATGGCAGCTATGTTACAATAGCAATAATTGTTAGTTGGAAAAACACTTCTGAAAACTAAAAAGAAAAGAAAAGAAAACAAAACCCCAAACATACAACAAAAATAAACCAAAAGAACCCCAAAACATAAAAAAAACCCAACCCAACCCAACCCAAACCAAATCAGCACATCCAGATTCCTAGGACATATGAATTTTCCTGGGGGGGGGGTGTAGAAAAAAAAGTGCTTTAAAAGTATACAGTAGCTGACAAGGTGAAAACCAGCAATGACACAGAGAGATTACAAACGATGACCCGATTTTGCCTAATCCTTACCTTTGTGCAGTATTTAGAAAGGGAGATGATAGTGTCCTAAAGGATGTGGAGAAATGTAAAGAGGCATGACACAACTAACATGCTTTTTAAGTCTTAACACCAGCACATGGAATTCCAGCCTCTCCAGGTCAGAGGCAGCCAGCCTAGCTCTCAAACTGCAGATAAATAGTGAAACTGTGGGGGAGCATGACCTCCATCTCTTTCTTGCCCACCCCAAAAGCTATCTTATGCTGTGCCAAGTTTGGTTTCTAACTGTAGCTTGAAATTGTTGCAGTCATATGTGACATTCTTCTGCATCAAGATATCTGTCATGCTCCACCTGACTTTCATCAAAGTAACATTTATTCACAACTATGTGCCGTTCTCTCTTTAAAGGCTTTGCAGAGTATGAAGAAAGCAAAATGAATCAATGGCAATCAATACAAGAATGGAAACAGTCTGCAGGCTCTCAACTGGGAGGACTGCAGAGACTCAAACCTTTTGTTCCATAAGTAGCCCGTACTTCTCTGTGTACTTTCTGTATTCTTTTTTGCCAAATGGCTATGAGAAATATTGTGTTCAGTTGTAAAGTAAAGGCAACACCATTTACCATTCTGGTTTGCCTTGCTTGACTTAGAATTTGGATACAAATGGAGAAAGGAAAGCCTACCATGTAATGTTGCCTTCTCTTTTTCATGTGGTCTGCTTATTGGATCATCTGTGGGAAGGAACCTAGGACACTGATAAGTCCTGTGGTATCCCCCTGATGTCTGTTACAGTTGTGGTTTTTGGTCTTTTACTACAAATCTTACATATGTTTGAAGACATTAGGGAGAGCTTTGGCTCAAGGAATGTGGAATCAGGTTTTGTGAGGTCCAAAGGAACTCCCCTATATCTTTATCTGCCAAGGCAGAGGATTTGATTTGCTAAGCCATGGCGCGCATTTCTACATTTATTAGTGCTGTAATAGGAAGTACCATATTTAATAGCATTTACTTTCTTCAGACAGATAAGGAATTATGTTTCCTCTGTAACAATAGTACATATATACTATAGAGTGGTTGGACTCTGTGTGCTGTGAATTCATCACTTGCATTAGAAGAAAAGAATTATCATAGCGAAACAGATTCTTTTTCCAAAACTGTTACTAGGACACTGGCTTCACCTAGAAGTGAAGTATCTCTGAGTTTGTGAAATTATCTAGATTCTTTCTTTTTCAGCAAATAAACATCTACTTGCCAATTCATTAGGTAGAAGTCCAAATACTGCCTGCTCAAAGCACAACCATTTTGAATTAAAGACAAATTATTTCCATTGACATAAATAAAAACTAGGTCAGATGGTAGATAAAATTAAGAATAAAAATCCCAGAGAACTCTACTCGCTGTAAGAATTGTAACTATAATTTCCCTTCCTAACATATTTTGTTATTTGCTATTTGACTCGTTTATTAGATTGCTGACTTTATAGAAAATGGCATTTTCTACAAGAAATAATTTTTATGGATAAATCCTTTGGGATTAAAAGCATTTTTAAATATAAAATATTCACAAACAATTGAACATTTAGGCCATTTTTCCAACTCAATCTTTTGCATCAGAGTTGAATCTTCCGACAGTGAATGGAGATGTTGGTCACCTCAGAGTTCCCAGTTTAAGACAGTGTACCAGCTTGTTCGCTAAAGATCAGCTACATAACTTCTGACAATTCAAATCCAGTAAGGTGTTTCAAATCAGTCATGAAGTAACTGAGGTAATAAAAATCGCTAGACATTTTTAACAATTGTGATACAAACTCATGAATTTAAGATCAAGTTTCAGTATTGCAGGAGTCCAGTCTTTTTATTACATTCTCTGTCCCTCTGTCTACTGACATATTTATCAAAGAGGATATTTATAGAAACACTGGCAAAAGTTAAGGAGAGCTTTCTCTGTGTCCCTACTATAATCATATTAAATTTTGGAGTGTATAATAGTGATAGTGCTTCAAAACATATATACCGAATTATATGCCACTACTAAATGGGCAGAGATTTCTGATGGAAAATGAAGCAGTGTTTCCAGGGTTAGATTAGATTTGATCTGTATGATGTATAACATGAATAAAATATTTTAAAATGAACATACTTTAAAGCGCTGGCTTGTTTATTTGGTTGTTTTTTTCTTTCTAATATATACATACAAGCTGAGGTAAGTAATTTTTTTATGTACCCATCTGGAACCAAAGCCCTTAGTGACTCAAGAACAAAGCAGATTTGATGCACTATTGATTTCCTACCTTAGCAGTAGAAAAAAAATTGCTCTATGCAAAGATCTGTTTTTCTGGATCTCTGCCATCCATCTTTTTAACATTTAAATAACGTAGCATTTGCATAGAAAAAGAAACTCACACAAGGTTAAAAAGGAAAAAAAACCATACTCTTCCATAACAATTTTAGGCAAGTCTTCATATTGCAAAGTAACTTTTGAAAGGTATTTAATACACTTTCCACTATTAAAAATCTGGACTTCTTTGTAGTACGTAAATGCACTCGGAATTACATCTACTCTTACTTCCCTGCTCTCAGACCACTGGTCAGTCTACCTGCAGCAGTGCAGGAACAGGGTTAGTCACTATGTGCTGAATTTCCTTTCCTAAACAACCCTGAATACAGAGTTTTGGCCTTAAACTTTCCCAAATCAAACTGGTTTATGCAAGAGTCATCAGGCAGCTACTGGTTTGGAAAATCAGTCCTAATGTCTCTATGGAAGCACAACTGTGAGCAGGAAGCTCCAGCTCAGGATTTGGTTGCAATGTATTTGAGCCCAAAATTAGTTTCTCTCTCTTGTATGATTTCTTTGCCTGTGATCTGTGGACAGTTTGGAGCTCTTCAGAAGTGGAGAGCAAATCACAGGAGCCAAGTTACAGTGTAACCTTCTTGTGACATATTGTACTATAAGGGCTGTTGCACAGCAGCACTCACAAGTCACTAAAAAGGTCAAGACAAAGCAGTATTTTATGTGTTTATAGATGCAGACAACAGAACATTTAAGGCAACAATCCCATCAGTTCATAAATCATTAAAGGTGAGAGTGCCTCCAGTTCATGACAAAGTTCAAGCAGAAGAGTATTTTGTAGAAATAGTATGTGATATCTATACAGAAATCTGAAGTGTTTATACATTCTGAAAAAAAATTAGTATCTTCCTTCAAAAGATCTATTGTAAACCCCCTAGAAGATCTGTCATTGTGTTGTACTGTCAAGGCTAATCCTGTATCATTTAGTATGAATAGTAAATAGGAATCTGTTCCTATACAAGGCTGATCAAAATTCAAATTGAACATTTTCCATCCCTAAAATGAGTGTTTTATGGAAATGTTAATAGCCATCAAGAGGAAAAAAAAAAAAAGAAAGAAAGAAAAAAAATTAACTGAAAGGATTGCACAGAAATCTAAGTGAAATATATTGCCTAAGGTTGCACCAAAACTAATGTCTGTGTTGTCTGATGTTCCATCCTGCTATTGTCACCAGGATCACAGATCATCATCTCTCATGCTGCAACATCATCCCCAGATATTTCAGGATGAAAGCAAATATTGGAAAACTTCTGCTTTGTACTCTTCAAACTTCTTTTGTAGTCTGAACAGTCCATCACAATTCTGATTCATTCCTTCAGCGGTGGCCTCATCTACCCAAAGAGTGTTCCCATCCTATAGTCTAAAATTACGATTTTCACAAAGATAATGACTTTTCCTGACACTTTTTCCTCTTTTTCTATTTTGTCACATTGTGCTTCTGTTATTCATGACTGATATTTTTCTTCGGCCAGCCTCATCTCTTCCTCTGCTCTCTAATGTAATTTTAACTATGTCTCTTCTCCATATTTTCTATGTGCCTAGACAGTGCAAGACAATTTGGTGATCACTTTTTGTCAGGATTTCAACAATTTGGTCTAGAATGCTTCTTCAGAAGTGCTTTATTAATACAGGACCAAGCAAAACAAAAACACCAGTGCATATGTTCCTATGGAAAAGTATATTTATGAAATTTTTGTCTCCTTTAACGTTAGATTTATTTCAAAGCCTATAGGTGTCATTGACAGTCTTTCTGTTTAATACCATATGTTTGGGTTCCAACATACATGACTCTTGTGAATAAAATTTGTATCTTATACATGCAACGTGAAGAAACAAAGAAAAAAATAAAGAAGGTTGGGGAGAGGCAAATGGTGCAAATCAGCATTATTCCGTTGGTTTCAGTGGAGCTATGCTGATTTATACAATTTGAAAATGACTTGTCTTAGAAAGAAATGAAATTAACTTACATCAGCGATCAGTATCCCACAGAAGAAATTTGCCACCTGTTGCTGCCACCTTATGGGACAGACAGCTTTGAGGAAGTGGTGTTAAACAGCAAAATGAGTGGTTATAAGCGCAAATATTCAGAATTTTACTGATGAACCAAATAATTGCTTCTTTCCAACCCATTTTACAATTTCATATTTACCATGCTACTTGGATAGTTGACAGTAGATTCTGGACCACATGAATTAGATGATAGCAGCTGCTAAGTTTTTCCTCAGTTCCATATTCACATATTTTTACATTTTCTCTCCTTCTTGATAGTTTTGTTTTGCAGAACTATGGATGGGTCTTACAAGCGCTCCATGATAAGATTCTACTCAAAGGTCTAAAATAATAATAAATATAACAAAAAAAAAATCATTAAAATGATGTGATGAACTGAAGAGAATCTTAAAGTTTCTTATTTCTAGTTGCACTCTGGTTTTACCTAGTATCAATGCTTCTTCTAAGTGCCAGAGGAGTAAACCTTATTTGAGGACTGATTTTCATGTTTACTTTATTCAAAGAATGATTCTCATATTCTGGCTGCCAGGGTAGATTTTTATGATTCTGATAGATTATATTCACTGTCAAGAAAACACAGCTTTGGAAAGCACAGAAACAATGAAATAATAAAAATGTGTGAAGTATGTTCATGCAGAGTGTGCCAGAGGGAGACTGACTGATTGATTGAAAAGACAAAATGTTACTGTTAAGAGTGGTTTTTTTTTTTCTAATTTAATAAAAAGCTAAATAACATTTTACTATTTTTAAACTACTAAGCTTCAGTCAGATTCTAAGAGTGAACAATTCTCATTTCTCACCCAAAAGAAGTAAGTAAGATTATGTCAAGAAGAGCAAAAACTGTGAACGAACCATAAGAATTGTCTGTCAAAGTCTGTAATTTCCAGTTTAGGCATTATCAGAGATTACCGATAGGTTTCTTAGTATGAAATGAGCTGACATCTTTTCTTTCTGTATTTTTGAGACATGTCAGCTTTGTAGAGCTCTCCAAGGTTTCAGCAGTGTTTTGGAAAGACTGTGGTTGTTTATGTCTTTATAAGTAAGTGACACTAAGGTAAGTGAAGCCACAGTAAACTGAAAGAATCAGCCGAGATGTCCTTGAGCTACCTACAAACAGAAAGTCAACAGAGAGAACTGTAATGAATCAGTATTTGATGCATAGTAATTCATTGGATCAAATTATGACATTTACTAGTGTAAAGAAAGCAAGGTATGTACCCATTGGACATAAGGAAATCAGGAATCGCTCTGAACTGAGTGTGCACAATAAAGAACTATGAAGCCATGTATGTGGCATAAACTAACCTTCAAATTCCTGCATGCACACCCTCCCTCTCCCCTGTCCTCTTCTGTTTTTCTTTCTTTTCAGGAGTAGAAGCAAGAAAGGAAGGGGAGTGAGAATTTGCTCCATGTACGCTCCCTTTCTCAGTAGGGAGCAACAGCTATAAAGGAAATCCACAAAGGATTTTAAAATTGTAATTTTTTTATCATGTTTTGTGTTGAGGTTTAGAGTTTAAAAAAATTTAAGTTAGTTTTTTAATTCAGTATCAAATCTGAAACAAATATAGCAAATGCAGGAATCATTACAGAACACAGGTTTATGTCTCTCTCAGGCCTAAACCTCAAGCATGAAAAAGATGTCTTAATATATTTGTTCAATTCTAACACAGGCTTACACAAAGTTCTTAGTCACCAGAATATCCAATATCCTTTGTTAAACCTTACTAAAACCAATCTAACTTTGAAGTATTCCTGTTGCTGAGTTCTCCATGAGTCAGTCAGGTTTGTTTCATTGTGACTATACATTGCCCTGAGATGTATATGGCAAGTTGTTTCAGTACGCATACTTGTTGCAGTAGAAAAGCCATACATGGATCTCTGGTCAAAATCTGCCTCGAAACTTGTGATGCAAATTTGTGCAGTCTGAACAGCTTTGTCCATTTAGTGCTATGAAGTTAAACCTGCATGTCTGCATTTTTTAGTAGCCATTAATTTTTGTCTTGCACTGTTCTCTGTCTTCCACTTCATTAATTAGAGGACAGTGGTAGGCCAGGGGGTGTGCAATGGGAGAACCTAAACAATAATGAGTAAATTTTCTGCTTCTGCTCAGAATTGTGCAGTAAGCTACCCTTCCAACATTCTTCTTTATAAGAAATGCTATTTGAAAACCTCTTGTAAGTGGGAACTGAGCTATCTCAAAGTCATAGTAAAAGGCACAATACTGTGGTATGTGCACCAGTTTCTTTATCTATTATCTAGTGATGGCACATTATGGTTACAATCCTTTGGCACATAAATTTAAAACTATGAAAACTTTAGACTACCCGTGGGAAACAGAAATTAATGAGTAACATATTTGCAAATTGGTTTTGTCGTCTGTTCATTTTTTTCTAAACACTGGTAAAAGTAATCAAACAGCTGCACTGGGTGTACTGGGCACACCTGGCTATAGCTTGAGGTCATGAGCTGCCCTGCACTGGTCACAGACGGCTCTGACACCAATGGGAACAGCACTGCAGTCTGTCAAGGATCCCCAGTGCACCAACCTTGATGTATTTAAGAAAAAGACACAGCAACCATGGGGAGGGGACATGTGGGGAGACAAGTGAGGAGAAAAGGAAGGAATGTGAAGGAGCTATTTCTGGGGACATGGCTGGAGATGCACTCTGTGAAGGATATGCTCCCTGCCAGAGCAGGTATTACAGAGGGACCATGGCTGTGGATGACCCACGCTGGGGTGGAAACACCCCCGAGGGACTAAGGCCCTCACTGAAGGTCTTGGGAGGGGTCAAGTAAAAAATGTAGCAAAAACAATGGGAGATGAACCTGAGGAAGTGGGGGCAAGAGGTGTTTCCTGTTTGTTTCACTGACTATGGTTTTTCTCAATATCTAAATCAGTAATAAGAAGATTGTGTTAATTGTCAGTAAATTAAATTAAATTAAGTAAATTTACCCAGGTTGAGACTATTTTGCCCACAGCAATGGGTTAAGATGATTCTTTTTCCCAGTATTTTAAGATATATTGTGATGACAGATGTTCTGATTTAAATTAACCTGACTTTGCTCCTCTCTCAATAATTTGACAGTTTATTTTGCTGACCATATGGCTATAACTAGAACCATAATCTATTGTATTTGAACTGAAGAACAAGGTGCTGAGGACAAATGATAAGAGAATAATTTGCTTTCCATCTCTGCTATTCCCTGCAGGGATGTTTTGCATAATGAAAATAACATTCTAAATTAAAATTGTTCCTTTTCTCATGTCAAGGTTCTCATCCTATTTAGGAGAATTTTTTAACATATTCAGTGCTTTATTTAATGCTATAAATATCTTATTTCTAGTATAAAATTAATTCCTACAGTCAGAAAAGGGGAAAAAAATGCTGTTCCTGGTTTTGCTGGTCAAACTTCCGATTAAATATTCTGTGCAGTGTGTGTAAAGAAGGATTGGATTTTCAGCACTTAATTACTTTAGCCAGTTGCCATCTGTTCTTTGAATTCTGACCTTTCTTTCCAAGTTGAAGCTACAACGAGTGTCTGCAGGCAAACCAATTAGATCATGGATGTTTCATGCTGACATTACAACAGACTTAATGTCCACCTGCAGAACCCTGGTTGATAAATTTAATGGTGATGACACAGTGGCCCTCTGCAACCTTCATCCAGCAAGTAAATAATACTTTATCACACTTGGCATTGTTCGTTTAAAATGTGGAGCAACGAGCAGTGGCAAAATCACATTTTTATTTGTTTCTTCAGCCCATGATATTAATCATACACTGTCAAAAGATTTTCATGCTACAGTTTCTCACAAAGATAATGCAGGTTAAATCTAAAAAGCAACTCCATAAAACTACCCTTTTCTGGGCTAAGAGGAATACTCACAGACTGAAATAGCATGGAGCTTTAAGCCATCTATTCTCCCATAAAATTCTCAGAAAGCCAAGGCTGAACTTTGTAGTAAGTCCGTCACTCTACTCTCATACCGCCTGTCCTCTGCTTATGAAAATGATTGACTGTGTACAGAGTTCTTACACTGGTAAATGAATACATACAAAATATTACCATATTTCTAATAGTAATCATATTAACAGATGATTGTCCATCAACATACAATAGCGATACAATACTCTTTCATTGAATCTTAGAATAGAATCATAGAAT
>VZTQ01002315.1:24532-46904 GCA_013400755.1 Pelecanoides urinatrix | reverse complement strand
ACTGATGTACTGCTGCTTCTGCAATCACATTTTTATACTGGCAATTAATTCTTATTATTTTTTTCACTTGGAATCACACTGAATAAATATAAATCCGGCTTTTTAAGTAGTTAAAGAAACTTTAACTACTTAAAATAATTTAACTTTTCTTAGGTGTGCTAAGTCCTCCAAATTAAAATAGTCTCCAGACAGCAAAAGCCAAGCATAATCAAGCCTGCCACGCTAGTCTTTTGTACTCCAGTACTGCATTTGAACTATCCATGCTGCAGAAAAGCGGTGATTTCACATTTGCTCTTCTAAAAGAGCCAAGAAAGGAATCAGAGAAAATACAGAGCATGGGAGGATGGGCTAAAACAACTATATTGCCATGGCCGGTTTGCATTAGGGTAGCATCCTGCAACTTCTGGAGTAAAATACTGCATAGAATTTCACTTCTATCTCTGCTGGCATTCCCTTTCCCCCACTCCTCATGATGATGCTACTTGCAAGACACACACAAGCCTATAGGATAACCTAGCTTTAGCCCTGTGGGAATCCTTTGCAGTGCAACTTAACCTTTAAGGGTCTCATTACAGGGCTCTTGCTCTTTCACACAGTGTAAGGGGGTTGGGTTGGGTTGGGCTGGGTTTGGATCTCACCCAAGACAGTGAACTCTAACCACAGCTGTCGGTGAGTTATGGCATTTTATTTTAGCATTTTATGTTTTCGAACTATTGTGATTCTCCCATCAGGAATATTTCTTCAATAGGAACACAGGAAAAAAATACTGTTTCCCAGATTCTCTTAGCTGGTACTGAACAGAAAGTCATCTTGAGCTTTAAGATCCAATTCTGGAATATGAGTCAGTCCTTTAATCAATATTTCAGGAAATTCAATCTAAAACTTTTTTGTGTAGTTATAGAGCTTTCCTCCCTCCTCCCAAGAGGGCTTATATTACTAGGTAATTCATACACATGTGAATTCAGGAGGAATTTCAGGGGAGACAGAAAAAAATTTCTATTACTTAATAATATTAAATATTATTGAGTCATGTTTAGAGTTGTTTAAATAGTAAAGCGAAGTATGTGTGGGTTTTGATATCATGTAGTTATTTTTTAGAACTTCACAGTAATGTAAATAAGGCATTTTTCTGCCCTGAATTGCTTAGAAGGACCAAGAAAAATGTCAATGACACTGTGTATCTAGGTAGGAAACATCAATCCTTATGCTTTTAATTCAGATAATGGATATTCTCCTGTGAAAAAAATATTCACCTGACTAAGCAAGATTAATTTTATGTCTGACTTACAATTTAGACTAAGCAAGGAGCTACAATAGGAGAAAAGCTTAAGAAAGAAAGAATGGAAGAACGAGTGATGAGATGAAGAGAATATGAAAAAGTTATAGACAAAGTAAATTGTTAAGAAATATTTGGAAGGAGAAAAGAAAGGAAATGTTTTGAATAGACAAGCAGAATGAGACTGCCCTTTAAAATAAGCATAGTAGAAGGTACAAATGAAACAGAAAAAAGTAAATCAGTATGGAAAGAGGAATGGGTCAAATACTGATGCAAGGAGGAAATGAGGAAGGTGAAATTTGAGTGGAAAGAAAGAGAACATAGGGAATTATGTCATATCATTTAATACCAAACTTTCTACAGTGCTAATTTCCTGTCCCCTGGAATGTTAGATACATTATTAATTGTTTACAGTAATGTACAAAAAACCTTCAAATTTTAAAAATATGTATATTTTCATCATTGGGGAGTCAGGCAGTACTTGGCTCTATTTGTCTGCTACAAATTTCTTCGATGCCAACGGGCAAGTCACTATATTATTTCACTCATAAAATGACCACAACCCCACAGAGCTTTAAAGGAAGACATGATGCCACAGTGTCAATATAATCTCCCAGTTCTCCTTGATAGGATGCTCCCACTCTAAAATCCATTTCTTAAGAATAGCCCAAATATATCTTGATGCAGTATTTTTATTACAGCCAGAGCACCTAGAGGTTTCTTTGTTAGTTGTAGTGTTATTGACACTTTTCTCCCCTTCCCCCTTTTAGGACTAGTCAAAAGTTTTCAAAGACAGATTTCTTGCAAGAAAATTTAGAATCCTTATGATCAATGTATTCATACAGACCTCTAATTTGAGTCTGTTATGCTGTGACTTATCTTGTTCCAAGGAATCATAAATCATATTCAGTTGTAAGTCCATCTTTTTTAAATTTCTCAGTTCTCTATCTTTCTGTGTTTGCTTATGAATGAGAATATCATGTTGCTTTTTTGTCTCCAAGACACATTTATTTAAATTCTCTTCCAGAGCTTCTCTACATAGATAGACACAGAATTTTAGAAACAGGTAACTTGACCAAGACATGCATGCAAACAGAAATGACAATTTTACTGGATTTTGAGTACCGCATCATTATGGCTGAGCAACAAGATAAACTCATAAACTACTGACACAAATTACCTAAAAAGGTAGCATTTTTATAACTTTAATCAATGATAATATTCCTAATGATGTCAATGAGGTCTCACAGTCTGTTCCAAATATGCTAAAAATTCCAGAGAAGCTATTACTTGTAAGAAGAAGATAACACATTTTTTAGTATGAGGTATTTTAGTATTTATTTACATGTTCACTTCCCTCAAACATTTCAATTTGAAGTGCCACTATGCTTTAATACAAAACTTTAAAGGCAAAAGCATTGTAGCTGAGTGTATGGCCATGATTGCAACTATACATCTTCCTCTGCAAAGAAGGAATCATTTGAAGCTTGCAATAATCCTAACAGGTTATTTTGCTTTACCAAGTACACATAAACTCCTAATTCAAGGGAATATTAAAGAGATGAGTAACCAGTCCCCACTGAAATTCAGGAGCACATGGGTGCAGAAATCTATGATCCTCATTTGAAAATGAAAACACTGACATATTATTTTCTTGCTCAATTTACTTTCTGTGGGTTACACAGAAAGAGATATATTTTCACTTGAGAGAGAGACTCTCTAAAAGATTTCCCTTCCATAGCAAAATCCAGTTTCACCCTCCCAGGATATTATCAAATGCTTATGCTTTTTGATGTTCTTCTTCAAGCCAGATCCTAGATTCCAGTAGTTTATATAAACACTTCTGAAGTAAAAAACAAGCTTGATTGTCCGCACTTGTTGCAGCATAAAACTTGAAAACATAAGCAATACAGCAGAAAAAAAAAATATCTTTGAGAACAGAGAATTGTTCACTCATACTTATGTCTACTACTCTAACCTGTCTGACAGGACCGCTGATTCCTTCTCTCTGCTAATTTCTAGCAATTTTGTCAAAGCAATGCATTCTCGTTCTTTGCTTTCTAGCAAAATTTGTTTCCCATCCAATTCCTTCATTACATCTTCTCTTTCTTGCAAAATCTCCTCAGTCCTTTTTTCAATGGCTTTCAGGGTACCATTCAACTCTTCTATCTGGGCATTGAGGGCTTCTTTCTTCTTCTCTGCATTGCTGTGGATATATTTTAACAAAACGGTAGGGGTTCACATTTTCACACGCATATTTAAATGGCAAAATGTAAGTTGCCAGTTTTCAGGGACACACAAAATCATTTCAACACCACAACTAGCTACATTATATGTTTGAAAGCAGACTACAGCAGACTACAAATCTTCAAATGCCAAAACAGTTCAACGATAAAATTGAAGATGGCCGTGGGACTAACAGGTAGCTTAGCACCATGACAGTATTAAAAAGACTTCTAGTAAACTCAGTTCTGTCAAAATTGCCAGGTACCTGGGTGTGACACTTCTAAATATTATTGCCATGGCTGGAAACTCCAGTTAGTTCATTCTGTGATGTAACACAAGTAGAAAGACTCATTTAAATGCTTCATTAATAACAATCAACACAATGTACTAGCTTTTTAAAATTGCTTCTCTCTAACACTAGGAAAAACTTCTATTTATGATAGCAGAGTTGCATTAAGCAGAGCAGTGAGGAAAATGTAGAAGACAAGTTTTTTATACAAGTTTTAAAACTGAGAAATTTAATATAGTCAAACAATTTCTAGATCACAAATAGGGACTGCAAGCAGGAGACACAAAAAATTCAGTGTAACCCTGTGCCTGAATAGGGTATAAAAAACATCGTTCATCAGGAAGGCACTTGGATCTGTGAGTGACCTGGCTGAAACAGCACAGTGCTAATTAGATTTTACACATACAGAAAGCAGCACATCATGCTTCAGGGGAGAAAAAACCCAACTATGCAAAACAGAGAAAGAAAAGGCTGGCTACTGGCTTACATTTTCCCAGTTGAAATATTAGAGACTAGAATTCACACCAGGAGCTTACAGCAAAGCACTAAAAAACTGGTACAGAAGTATCAAGGGAGAATGATTATTTAGCTCAGGCCAGACTGTTAGCTGTGAAAGCTACTAGTTTCACTGAGGCCAATAGAGATAAGCTAATATACAGTCACTGAGGACTAGAAACTGTAAAAAAGCCTAATCACTAGATTACACAGTAACATTATATTCCATTAAAAACCTACTAAGCAGATCTCATATATAGTAACACAGCACAGTAAGACAGTTAAGCAATTTTTGACCAAGCTTTGTTCTAAATTTTTCTTTGTTGTACTTAAATTTACAATTTTTCACTGCATATACTATATTTTTCAGTACAGAGTATGGATTCTAAGTGGATTATAGATGCTTTTTAAAACATTGATCCTAATTTTAACAACTATACTCAACTCTCTCTGTAACAAATGGATGAAAATAAGTTATACATATATATATAAAAATTATTTGTTAAAAGCATACATTTTTTTCCAATTCATCTTCTCAGTTTCTTTTCCAAGTTGTGCTGGAACATCAAGAATCTTAACTAGTTCATCCTAGTGACAAAACAGAAAGGTTAGATTAATAGCCTCAAAATCTGGTGAGATTTCATAGAAATAATATTCACCTAGAACTGCAGTGAAAATGGGCGGGAAACATATTTTTTAATTACTTGAGCTTATCCCAGGGAATTGTAGCTGCTACTTTTGAAACTAAACATTGATATTTACCATTTCATTATGTCTGCAAGAGAAAAATTATGCTTGAATATTACTAATACATCTGATTATGTTATCTATACTATGGACAGGAAAGCTGCAAGACCTGGGTATGTTTTTTAATTCTTGGCATAAATCTGTATTGACTTGGACCTCAGCATATTTTAGAGCAGCCTACAATAACACAACATAGCAAACATGTCATTATAGAAACCATTTTTTAATCAAAACCATGACTATTATTTCCTACAGGAGTAATAATGGATATGGCACAGCAGCATGATTCACGCCTATTGAAAAATGATGTAACATATAGTGTAATGCCATCTAATGAATTTGGAATGACAAACAACATCCAGAAGATTCACCGCTTCCTTGGACAAAGCATGTACCCATATACACACACACACACACACACACACACACAGAGATATACACAATTAATCTTGTGTTACTTTTAAATTAGCCTGCTTCTCCAGAAGATTTTCCATTTCCTTCTTATCTATTAACATCAGCTTTTGCTTGGATGAAACATCTTCCTTTATTGCATTAATTTCTGCTTTCCTTTGGATTACTTCTTTGCAGAGGTCATCACAATTTTCTTTCAACTTTTTAATTTTTTTATCTGTTTCCTTTAAAAATGAAATAAAAGATGAGATTAATTTTATTTTCCCTTTTACATTTTGCAAGCTTGTGATATTACAACATTGAATGATGATAACATTTTTTTGCAACAAGGTATGAAATATAATTTTTACCAGCTGTGTGGTTTTTCATCAATAACCAGCAGAATTTTATTTCCAACAAAACCACGTATATTCTTCAGGATTTATGACTGCCAATGTAATTTCCATACTCGCATCCTAGAACCAAAAAACTGTAGCTATCTTTACATGCAGTATCCATTTGCAATAAAAAAACTTCTTGAGTAAACTAAAGAATATCCAGATCTTTTCTGAATCAGTTATTCATCGCTAGCCCTAGAGTTATCAAACCTGAATGGTATAATATAGCCTTTCCTAAAATTCTACCTCTTGATTTTTCTATGTATTCCAGATTTTAAATTAACTCTAGAGCTACAAACTGTGAAAACATTTTCATTGATGTTTTTATGTTAGTTGACAGAACATAAAACATGGATTTTCTCATGTTTCGCACTTACCCTTTGTTTTGGAATTCTTTCATATTCATTTTCCAGAAGCCTTTTTTCTTCTTGCAAACTACAGAAAAATCAAAACAGAACTAAATATATTAGTAATGTAATAAATATTACTATAATATAGTAAATGGTAAAAAAGTATGGAAGCCTATCTTGTGTTAGACTAAAATGTATGGTAATTATCATTGGGGACAATTGAAAGGTGTTCAGATTTAAAGGAAGGTTGCTGACTGGTAACCGGAAGTCCTGAAAGACAGGTTCTACATATGCAGGTTTTTTCTACAGTGCACACATCTAAACTTTTGAACCTGATTCTTAGTCTTACCACCTCCTGCAGGGATGCATTTATGCCTCATTCACCCTGGTCTTTATACTAGCAGAGTATAAGAGGTCAGATGGCATCCTACACCCACAGTTCCTCCCAACCTCAGAAAACAAAATTTTAACATGGAACTGAGGCAAAAGAAAAGAGGAGGTGGGTTATAAATATCCTTAGAGACACCACACATCAAAGAAAGTGTAGTTGCTAGTGAGAAACTTTCTTCTTCCTTTGAGTGATTGCTCATGCACACATTCACACTGTAAACAACTGTAAGTGAAGCTCCTCAAATCTGAACAGGCTCCTGTGAAAAAAAATCCTGAAAAGTGATAGGGGATCTAGACTAAGTCAATGGGGTACAGTAGAAAACGAAATTGAATAGCCATGGTGATCTTAACCTATATCCAAAACTATGTTGCAATTTAATTTCAGGCAACAATAGAGACAGATGCCAAAGGAGGGAAGGAAAAAATAGGAAAGATGTTAGATCTTCTGGGTGTATTTTTAGTAATGTTGCCCTAAGAAAGATGAAGGAGTGACTACAAAACTGGAGCTGAACCAACAAGCTCGTTAGATTTATAATAGCGAGTTTCTTGGTGGTGAGTAGGTAAATACTACCAAATATAAAAAAATAGCTCTAGTGAAGAAATATGTCAATACATCCCCAGTGCATGCACGGAACAATTTTGCACCTATAGGAGGTAAATGGGCTACAGCAGTCTGCATGCCATCACAACCAAACTGAACTTAATTTAAGTCCTTGTGCTATTGATTGGGAACAAGGAGGTAGGTTCTTGCAATGTAATTAGTACCTATGATGACACTTCTGAGTCTCAGGCTATAAAGGAGTAAAGATAGCAGCTGGGGAATAAGTGGAACAGCCAAATCCTCTGTCCCAGATATAGCAAAGAATCAACTTTAGCACTTAAATTTGTGTTTGTAACTCCAGCTGGAGGATGTGCTGGTCAGGCTTCCTTGAGACTCAGGGCAGTCTGTTAGAATAAACAACTCTTTAAATAAGGAGAGTATTAACAGAAGGGTACAGGCTTTCATGAAATAGCTGTGTCACTCAGAGCTATAAATGATGGCAAGGGAGTCCTGGGGCAGCCCCACTCACCCAAAGCAGCTATTACAGTTGCCTCTAATTTGAATGCCAGAGTGTTTGAACACCCCCACAGGGAATGAGTGTACAAAAAATCTTTCAAAGAAAAAAAGCTGAATTTACATCAGTCTTCCTCAAAAACTGATAAAATTAATTATTAAAAAAAAAGGTTCTATTGCAAAATCTATTATAACTTAAGAAATTGCACAGAAGAGTGAAGACAGACGCAGGAGTATTTTGCAGGTGTACAGTATGAGTACATCTGAGTAGAAGGAAACACCATAAAGTGATTTCTTCTTTGCCACAATGGGGCTCAGGAACTACTCCTTTTATGTTCCATTGTTTAAAGTCAATGAGGGAGAACGGGATCAAACTGCATTGAAAACTGAGCTACTTCGATTCTGTGACAGCAGCTTTGTTCTGCTCCTGTGTACTGTGCCCATAAGCTACAACTGAGTCCTAATATATTGTGTTGGAATGACACGTAGGTCAAACAAAATATTTTCACTTACCAACAGGTTGTCTAAATGTACAAATAAGTTAATAACGACAATTCATATTCCCAACACATTTTGGCAGGACTCCTAGTTGGACTCCTTGGGACTGCCATAATCGCACTAATTATAATGAATGTCCACTCTGCACAAATACCCATAGCTGTTTGACTGCCATAAAAAGAGATTAAATAAGTCCTATGCAAACACTAAAGAGGTACTGCATTGCTCGTCATCAGTCTGTGCTGTGCCTGCTTTAATACCATGCCAGACTATCAAAAGAGCAATCCCAAAACCAAGGAGGGAGAGCAAAGTTGACACTGTTTTTCTTTTGTCACATTCCTCACTCATGAGAACAAATTCCTGTGGACTTATTCCAGTTTCACAACAAAGACTTGTAAAACGATTTGAACACCTCATTTTCTGTGACATAAACAAAGGCAACACCAATGGCAAGCACCAAGTTAAGTTACTTTAAGAGCTGGCAGACCAACTACTTCCACATAAAAAACAGTGAAGGTGGGAAAAGAAAAAGGGGGTAAAAGAAAGAAGTTAATTGAGCAATGAGTTTGGTCCAGCTGCCCCTATCTAAAAGTTACCCCTATGCTACCTACATAGGTACCCCTATGCTAACATCCCCAGGCTTCCTTACTGTCAGGGATAAAACCAGGAATGGCCAAAGGGCAGGTCATTTGACATCTCAGGTACCTATTTTAGGAAGAGATAAATTACTGACTGAAAATAACATATTTCTCTCCATTGACTGTAAAGGGAGACCAGGATGATTAACTTATATTAAGAAATCAAATAAGATTCTTGAAAGATTTTAAGTTCAGCCTCTGATTTAATAGCTATATGGACACAGAAGCTTAATGTAAGGTAAGCAGAGAAAATCTAGTCTTTACATTTAGCATTTGAATCTTGTAATCTGTGATATTTGGACATCAGCTTCATGACTGCCTATAAAATACTTAGACATCAATCATAACAACAAAAAAAAATAGCTGCAACTGGCATTAGGCACTTACAATTCCCATTGTTTTACAGCCCTTCTTTGATGAGTGTATTTTTCAACATCATGTGGTTTTTATTATTATCATTATTATGCCTATAATACATAACAGATAATAAAAAGAAGGTAAAACTCTTAAGTTTAAGCATTAATGTCTCACGTTGCTTTACTTATTTACATGAAGCTTAATAGCTGTACTGTACATGAAAAGCTATCATGGATGCAGATGTAATGAGTTAAAAAAAAAGCACTTGGAAAATTGGACCATTAATGGAAATGCATTCCAGACTTTTCCCTTAGAGATATCTACAGCTGCAAACTGACACAGAAATAAAAAAATTAAGTCAGAGACATTAAGAAATGTAGTGATAGTTGTCAACAAAGGTCCATTTCAGTTCCTCAGCTCACAACACAGCCAAAATGTTATCATTATGAATCCCATCATGCAAGAAAGCTAACTTCTTCAGCTACTCTGACACATAGCTGGGATTGTTGAGGAATCCACAGAAGGTGTTCAGCACCTTACAACTAAAATCTAGTGACAACAAGTAGAAGATATCACAGCTGACAAGCTGCCAACAGGAGATTCCTGTAAGGCTCTTCGCTGTCCTTAGTTTGTATGCCTCGGAGAATGCAGTCATGAGACTAGTTGGTAACAACTTCAACTGTAACTCAATTTATTTTACTTATGACTTGTAATTCTTTACTAGTAAAACTATGGACAAAAGCTTAACTTTTCACTTTTTAATTATCGAGTGACTAATCCTGAAATAATTACAAGCATTGAAATAATTTTCCATATTTGCAATGCTTCTACAAGGACAAACTCAGTTTTGCAATCCTGACTTGCATGCAATAGCATCTAGTATTCAGTGAATAGCCATTTTGCTACCTGCATAAATCATTGTGAGGGCTGTAGATTTGACCTAGGCTTTAAAAGAAAATTGTTTTCAAGAACCAGGCACCTTTAACCTCACAAGGTCTTGCTATAGATAATTTCATTTCAAATTAACTGCTTACTTCTAAATATATAGTTTAGATGATAAATTAATTTAGATGATACATTTATTATTTCTCAATAATAAACTATTGGTGATACTATTGCCTGATACAGAAAAGCAGCTTTTCTTTATTTTATCTCACTAACCAAGACTCTAAACCTCACATAGACATTAAAATTAAAAGTTTCCTCAAGCTAGAACAAATCCTTGCTGATCACATTGATCCTTTCCGTGTTCTTGTGCTCATCTGATTTTTTGGTCTATATTCTTATTTACTGAGGCATGTTCAGTCCCAGTTATGTGAAGAAACTTCACAGCTCTGAATGCAATTGTACCAGAACTGAATTGGGATCACTATTTTTCCTCTTAATTTATTACACTCGCCTAATAGTTTTTGAGAGGAAGAATACTCCTGGAGTCAGCTCTGACTTTGGGGTAGTGACCCAAATGTTATAACCTCAGTAAAGTCCTTCCAACTGTTGTTCCCCTCCTCTGATGAGCACATGGGCAGACACACTAGCAATGAACCCAGTAAAACCGTACAACAGAACAGAAATATAAACCAGATCAGTAGGGACATGCCAACAGTGGGGGTACACCACACCCATGCAATCACCCTCAGGGTGACTTCCCTGACAGCTAAAGTGCATCAGAGTTGCTTCTGAATACCTCATGTACCTATTCAAGCAATGAAAAAAGTCACAAAATTTCTAAAAACCTGCTGATACTACAGTGCTGAAAGCAATTTAGGTTTACTCTTGGAATGTTGAATACTCATTGGAACAATAAAGAACTAAAACAGAACATGAAATATCGTCTTCAGCTGTTGAAAAAGGTGTCTGATCTGGAAAAAAAATTGTTTACAGAGGCAAGCAAATAGGAAATGGAATATGGAAAAGAGAACATAGAATACTAAGGGACTTTGAGACAAAAAATAACTTTGTTAATGTTATGGTATATCTATATGACTCTTCAAGCGAAAAAGTTTACTGTTGTCAGATTTGAATCTAAGTGCAAAAACGGTGCTAAGTGCACCTAGCTATCAGAGAAAGTTAATTGAGGCAGGAAGTAAAGGCAGAAGAGACAAAAGAGATGCTTCCAAGAAAGAAAGGCTTACAGAAACAGGGAAACAGAAGATCTGCAGACGCTCTCTCTCACTTCCAGCTCAGCAGTATTTCTGAGGAGACAAGATCCAAGGCTTCTAAGAAAAGGATAAAGTAATAGATAAGAGACACACACAGATACTGCCTTCAAAAGGTTTTCCCCTCCATGTTCCCTGCCTGCTATACGTAAGAAGGTAAATAAGCAATATATTTGTTTTCAGACTAAATAGCCATTAGTCATAATTCCCAAAGAGAAGTTTACTTGTAAGTGCCAAGTACAGCTGAGACTGTATTAACACAGTTGGACAAGAAGGGAAACTCTGCTCCAGAGAGATTAAAGGCCAAGAGAGGTTGGACCATGAGTTTCTATCCTCCTGAGAAATGAAGGAAATCAAGCAGTCACCTAAGAGCAAACATAATATCTTTGACGCAGCTTCCCCTCTGTCTGTGACACCACCCATTCACACAGATATTTCAGAAGACATCGCTTTATTATTTGTATAAAATCATCACGCATATAGATCTTAATTTTACATCAGTGATACTATTAGATCACCTGCTACTCACAAGTCTATTCTGGGCATTCATTTTCACTGCCTTCCACAGGCACCAAACCCATCCCTTCTTTACAAACATGTATTCATATCTATTATCTGTTTTCCTTCATAGCTCATTTCTCATTTCCCCATGACACTCATTCATCCGTTCCCCACATAGATATGTATTCTGCCAGTCCTGTTCATTCTACGCTACTCCAACATTAAAATCCCTCTCATTTCTGGAAAGTAGAATCTTCTCTCCCAATAAAAAAATCCACACATAACCAAGGCACATCCTCCTCACTCCACATCCACAACATGAATAAGACCCAATGCTACCACCAGGCATGAAACAGATTCCAAACAAGGAACAATTAAATAATCTGTACCTCTTCAGTTTAGAAAGTCAACAAATTAAGGAAGGAGATACAAAAGAGATCTATCAAACCATCCTGCAGCAGTGAAAATGAAGAGAGGATCAGGTGTTCACTGTCTCATCCAATACAAGAACTNGGTCCTTCTCCTCTGGGCAGCTTTCCAGCCACTCTTCCCCAAGCCTGTAGCGTTGCCTGGGGTTGTTGTGGCCGAAGTGCAGGACCCGGCACTTGGCCTTGTTGAACCTCATGCAGTTGGCCTCAGCCCATCGATCCAGTCTGTGAAATGAAGCTGGTAGGAGTCACGTTCAAAAAAGAAAGGAGGTGGCAGTTCTTGTGTAGTTAATACGTGGAACTCGTTGCCCAAGGTGTTGCAATGCTAGAAGTTTATATAGTTGAGGAGGAGACAGAAGAAGTTCGAGGAAGAGGGGTCAACTGAGGATTCCTGCAGAGCCTATATTTGGCTCCTGAAATCCCTGCATCACAAATGGCTGGGGGCTGCACTTTTGGTCACCGTTAGATACTGCACCATATGGACCTCTGGTCAGACTGTACAGCTGGTTTTGATCTCACACAATGCATAAGACCAAAGAGAGGAAGTTTCTTATTAAAGTGAAAGAACATTTTTCACAGTATGACTGACCCAAAAAGTGTATTTTTAATCTGCAAGATAGGATATTCAATTAATATATAAGAATTAATGCAGTAAATGTGCAAGGATAACTGAAACAATACCTAAACTGCATCTTGCGTAGGACAGAAATCTCCTTTTGGCTAGAAGTAGAAAATACAGTATGAGTAAATATCCCCTAAACATATAAAACCCCATCATTTTTTTGGAAAAATGATGCAAAAATCAGTGAAAAATGTTCTTAAGATATGAGAACAAATGGGTAAAAACCATGATATTTTGAAGAGCTCATTTCTGGACTGCTTGGAAATTGCAATAAATTCTGTATTTAATAATTATTTCAGGAAACTTCATGTTGCTTAGTTATCTCATAGCAAATAATTTTTTCCAGATGCTTTCCATGTTTCTTTATTTCTCCCACTCCCAATTTGCTTCTTTCTCAAGTTTCTTTCTCTCTTAGAGCAAACATTTGGCTCTTAAAAAAAAATCAAGAAAGAACTGCCAGAAAAATCTTCTCTATGCAGTTTGTACAGTGCCCCTGCTCTCCTTGCAGAAAAATAGTTTTAACTGCTGACCTGCTAACATTATTTATTTGGATTTATATACACCAACTACACTACAGCTGGATTGAAGATGAGTAAAAATAGCAAGCACCCCACAAAATGAAAATATGCATTCATTTCCATAGGTACATATTTTTAAAAATGCAATAGTACAGTTTGTAATTTTACTATAAAAGCTTCAAGTACAATACACTCATAAATGCAGATAATTAAAATATATACAATATCAAGCTTATTCTGGACTTTTTTCCTTTTACAGAAATGGCAAGTATTCACTTCTTTCACAGCAAATTTCTCCTTTTTCCGACATGAGAATATAAAAGTACTTCTCCTCTTTTAAATATCTGAATAGAAAAACTTGAATAAACTGTGCTTCTGATGTTAAAAGTAGCATTGGGTCTATTTACAACATTGTTTCCATAAAATCCCAGTCACCATTCTATGAGATACTTTAATAAAAGTGTCCTAGACTAGAATTGTTCCTGTTAATTTTGCCTACGTAAACATTAATCATGCAATGTAGTAAATTCTATACAGCATTTCAAAGGAAACCGCAGCATGTTCTAAAATTAAAATAATCTACAAATCTCGCACCAGGGTAATTTTATTCATCACTGAAATGTTGCTGTTACTAGGGAAAGTTTGTGGCAGTTTGTTTAACAACCGACATCAAGAAATGTGTCCATGTAAAATGGAGAGGAGATTGAATTACATTCTATGTTATTATCTTTCTAGATAAGCTATGATAAAATTAGCAGCATTTGACCACTACCACCTACCATTCCATCTTGAATTGAATTTCATACTCTCTTTCTTTAATAGCATTGTATTCATTTTGGCAACTAAGAAGTTTTTGCCTTATTCGGGAAACTTCACTGGAGGATTCTTCAGGGAATTGTTCTGCTTTTTCCAGTTCATGTTGCTGCTGTTCCAGTTCTACACTGAGATGTTTGGCTTCCTGCAACAGCTGGATCTCAGATTCCTGTAAACTACATTAAATAGAAAAATTTAGAACTAGGCAATGAGAAGCATAAGCTTTGTATTTATACTTCTTTACCTACCTATAATATTTAATTCAAGGTTTTCAAGGTAAAATAGGATTAAGTCCTGAATAATCTGGTCTGACATCCTAGTCGACCCTGTCTTGAACAGGAGGTTGGACCAGAGACCACCTGAGGTCTCTTCAAACCTGAATTATCCTATGATGCCATGAGAGAAGTGGAATCTGATGTGAGGGTTTCTTTCTGCATACCTAGAGTTGGAGTGGGATTCAGCTCATCTAATTTTAACCAAATGAAAGATGGTTAGTTAGTCTAATTTGTTTGTCTAGCACCTCCTAGAACCAGTGAAGAGACAGGGAATCCATTTGATCCTAAGAAGTGCCAAAGGCTAGATCTGAATCAGCATGGGGACCAATAACAGGGAAGTATTCACCAGGACAAAGCCCAGTCTGGGCTATATCACACCTTTAAGTTCTTAGTAAATACCAGGACATCTACCCAGTGCTGAATTGCATGTTGCTATTGCTGTAGTGTTACCAGTATGTGAAGTAACTCATTTAATGATACATAAGCTGCAAACACATTTGTGGACTTCTGTGGAAGCTTATTATAAGGCTTGTAGACACAATCAGTTATCTGATCTGACTTGTATCACCAAAGTCTAGCTTCACAGAAACAACAAACTGTAATATTCTGTCAATATTAGAAGACTGGTATTCATAATATACTTAGGAACCTATGTGGTGATAGCTGAATAATAGATCTTAAAAGCTGTTAGTAAAATACATTGATTATTATGGAAAAGTCTTAAAGGGACCTACAGCATGAAAATTCATATACAATGCACAACATATAAACCTATTCTTTATGCTATAGAAATCATTCTGTATGCCTTCTCAATATTACTACATTATAACTTTTGTATAATGGTATACTAAAATTAGTCACATATGATGTGGAAGAATAAAGAACTCTATCGCTTGCCTTTTATTAATTAAAAATATAATGCAATTTAATATTTTTCAAAACAAAGGAATTTAAAATCTCCCATACTGAGAAACTTTATACATAAATTTTAGCTCTAAGATGACATTTATGGCTTAGCAACAAAACCAAAATTACATATCACACTGAAGAATAGAGTTGAGATGGTAACTATAAAAACACAAAATATACAACTAACTATTCTGCATAAACATAGCTGAAATAATATAGAAGAAAAAGTTTTGTTTTGTGTAACACTTCTACTTAGATAATGACTTGCTTTTTTAAACCAGGAAATAAGAAAACCACAAGCTTCAACAGGAAAAAAGAGTGTGCCTTTATCACGAACAAATAACTTCATGTGTGATGTATTCACACATAATTTAACATAGGCTTAAGAAGATGAGATTCCCAAACTGTCAATGAGCTATCATTATTACGTGACTTTCTTACAGCTCGATGTAACAGAATATTCATATTAGGTTCATATTAGGCGCTACATATGAGCTCAGGTACATCAGCTTTAAGTGCAGCCTCACTGCAAAGTGGATGGTTGAGACAGCACCAGAACGGGATGACAGTCTGTTCCCAGAATTTCAGTTGTGCAGCAAACATAAATTTAAAGCACGTAACACTTTGGAGAAATGTATCAAAGACGTTATCTGCCAGGTGACATCTCTCAGCTTTCCAGAATGCAAACTGTGCAAAACTGAAACCCAGAAATAAAGGACTATTTACCACTAAACAAAGGACCACACTATAAACTTATAATTTTGTGTACTCCAGCAACAGCCTTGGAAATTATCTGCATACAGACTAGTTGCATTCATCATATTAGACAAATTTGTATTATATATCAGAAAGATGAGACGCAATTGTTTGGCATAGTTGTCACAGGGATCTACACTGCTTAAGATGTGTAAGACCTTCTCCTTGAGATTTTTTTATGTGACTAAAGGAAAGAAGAAAACACACAGCTTGAAGACATCATCCAGCGTCATTTGTTTCCACATGACACTGTTACTGCACTCGGACAGATGGGGATTAACTGGGAGATTAAATTCAACTGTAATAAGTGAAAAAATAAGTTCTTGATCCACAGAACTGTACTGCACGTGTAAGGGTGAAGAACTAAAAAATAAAAAGTGGTATTGATTCTGTGAATGGTTCATTGCAGGAAAAGAGTATACACATACTGAACCTATCATCAGGACTCTCTTTATAGCCAATGGAGAAAACCAGACACTTGCAGATGTCCATATAAGGAGGAAGTGTGTGGTCTCTATTTCTTTCTATTGACCATTAAGGGACTCTAGATACCTAGCTCAGATGTGCATGCCCATTGATGTTAACATATGGACAAGTGAATCCCACTTTTGATGTCTAAGAAGTCCTTAAAATATACTGGAGATCACGATCAACTTTTGGTAATTGATTTCCCTTGTTTCTTTTAGTGGTAAGAGAAATTTATCTGTGGGAATTAGTACTCGTTCCCGCATTGGTGTTTTGCTTTGACTTAGATGTGACTACATCTAAGTAAAGAATGATTCTCTCCGATCTACTTTCTTACAGAAGTATAGCAATTTCGTACTCCTATGAGAACATGGAAAGAATGAGAGATGTAATCTACCATCTAACATTTTCATGCTTTTGGTGCACATGGTGTTTATGGTACTTTTATGTGTGACAGAAAAGACAGCTGAGTCCTGTTTTTGCTCAGGCCATATTCCACTTATTATACATACAAAGGAATTGTCTCTACATAAAAGAATGTTCTATACAAAAGAATGCTATATAAATACATAAAATAAAATATGTAGTAATATGCTTGCATTTTTTCCAACCAAAGACTGGCTAACTAACACTGGCTAAAAGTCAATAAAGTTCAGCAGCTACTGGATTTCTACTTCAGTTCAGTGTGGTAGAAGCATTCTCAATCAACTAATCCAAAACCCACATAATATGTTGAGTTCTGAGCATTAAGAAAATGCTTCTCGCATTTTCTAGGGAGTTGAACAGGTTTAGGAGTGCTGTTTTTAATTTTGCTTCCTAAAAATATTTGCTATGCCGTAATCTGAATAAAGTCAGATGACTTTTTACAGAGTCAGGGCCATATTCTAACTCCCCATTTTATTAAGATGAAACTAGAAGACTCAGATAACCTTAAGAAAAACTGCGTTTTCAGGATTTTGGGAATTCCTTTTCAAATTACTTTACATTACTTAGCACTTACCGCTATTCAGATTGCCAGGAGGCACACCGAATCCCAGCATAACCCAAGTAAGCAGGTATGACTTGAATTAGTTTTACAGTTCTTAAATTAGGCCTTAGCTTCAGTGACAGAACAGCCACGGTTCTCTTATAAGCAGAATTGCCATAAAGGTTTTAATGTGGACTGTTAGGGAAATTGGGTTAGAATATTGTTAATATGGTGGATATTATAACACATATTACAGAAATATAACAGGAGTATCATGATGTTGGTTTTACTGGTAATTATGGGTATACCACAAGTAATATCAAAATTATTAGTGACGAATACTAATGTAGTATTGCAATGTTTGCAGTAGGACTGCTCTGTTCTTTGACACACTGTTCACCTAGTAAAACTGTACTATCTCATCACACTTCGTCCCTTCATTTTCTCCTCCTTCCACTCACACATGCCTTGCTCAAACCTGGCATTGGGCTATGAGCATAATCTCTTCTCTTCTCCCTCCTCCAGCAAATACCAGAGCAGGGCAGACTCACAGCTACTACACCTAACTTCTGAGTTTCATTTATAATTTGAAGCTTAAGTTTCTAACCTTCTAAATTTGTTAGCAGTCCTGTCTAATGTGACTGTCAATATTCTCTGAGGGTAAAATTCACCCCTATTTAGATGTGACAGTCTCATTTTCCTTCTTAGAAATGAGCCTTTAGCTTCTTCAGTTGCTCTCTGTGATGTTAGCTCAGCAGGTCAGAGTCTTTTCATAAGTTTCAATTCTGGCTACACGATCTTCAAATATATCTTTATTTTAAACTTGTATATTGTCTTCTGCAGATTGTCCTTCCCTCCATTGCCATTAGCATTATGTTTATATTAAAAACAAATATGTTGTTCAAACAAGTATTTAAATATCCCAAATTACCTTGAAACTTCCTATTAAATAATATTGGTTTTCAACCTTGTATTCTTGCTTCCTCTCTATGAACAATCACTATAAGAAAGCCTTAAATGATAATTAGGCTTCAGTATCAGCAGAAAATTACTCTAAATATGTAATGCTTTGGCTACTTAAACAAAGTCTAAAAAAGGAATATTGTACCTTATCACAGTCGTATGCAGCAGGGTGTACTTTCCCTTCAGCTCAGCTACTCTGGTGCCTGTGATTTTTCCAGCAGCAAATAGCTATGGAAGGGAAACAGACAGTTAGGAAATCTCCTAAGCACTAATATTTTCATTCTGCTGCAACTTTTTATAACTATAATTGGCAGCCTTTTAGTTTACACAGTCTTTGGTAACATACCAAATCAAATACACAATCAAATACACAGATGAAAAAATGCTTATTTACATAATAATTCAAAACATAAATTTAAGAATATAAAGAATGTGTCTGTCACAACTACAGTGCTACCCACACCACCACTTCTTCTCTGATTTTCTGTCTATATTAATATTTCATTATAATTCTGTCTTGACTTTGAACTCAGGCTCTAAGTCACCTGTTTTCCACATCGCTTAACTGGTTCAGTTTTGGTATATACCAGCTGGCCTGAACAAGTGAAACTGAGGCTAAAGTCCAGTTTGTGCTGAAGTGTTGTGTCCACGGGCAATATGGTTGAAAAAAAGAGGAGCTGGGCTCAAGCTAGATCACCCCCAGGCCACAAAACACATGCCTGTGCAGGCCTTCGGCAAACACCAAGAGCAAACCACTCCATGTATCTAGTACTAAAAAACCCATATGTGTGTGATGCAGTGTACCCATCTCTTAGGTGATTCCTCACATGTCTTGAGGGCAGTAATTTGGGCCAATGAGCCAGTCCTTCTTAATATAAATAGGAAATAGGACTAGTAGACAAATTTTGCCACTGGAAAATATCACAGCAGCAATACAATAGTATCTCCTGGGATATTTCTTTAGAAAACCTTTTCTTCCCCTCTTTTGATTACAGGTAAGGAGAACCACATTAAATCCACGCAAAAAATGTAAGGTGATCTGGCTCTATAAAAGTCCATAGCTAGCCTTTTGGGGCAGCAAGTCAAATCTGCCACTTGTATGGGAACCTGCCAAGAAACATGGTCATGCGATCTCCTGAAACAGGAAACAAAATGACTACAGCAACAGGAAAATCCCAGAAGCCATACTTCAACCCTTATGTTTGACAAGGCCTTCAGGGAAAGGCCTTTTTCTAAGCTGAACTAAGGGCCATTTAAAAGATTCATGTGGGTTATTCTGTAGATGCCCCTTTCTTGAATACCCAGGAGAAACTGTCCAGAACCAGTCCTATGGTCAAGAAGCAGAACCCAAGTGAATATGCCAAAGGAAGTATACATTTTGTTGATAGCTGTTTGATTTACGTATTTTTTTTAAGATCTGCTGCAAAATATTTCATGGTAGCAAAGACAATCTTTGCTGTCTGCAGCCCTGAGAAAAGGAAAGCAGATCTGTCTTTCATTTGTTTGCCTGAGATTAAAGATAAGCATCTCTCAAATATTTATTTTGGCATCTATGATCCAAAGATACTGTTCACTTAAGCTCACAATACTAACTAGCTCTTCTGTGAGAAAGAAAATATTTCCCTATCTCAACCCATTTATTTCTTAGCTTCATATGTAGGTACAGTTGTCCTATTTGGGTGATACCTCACCATTGTCCTTCCTCCATGCTCCTCTGATCTCTACCTGTGAGTGCCAGTTTTTCTTACTGCTTAGCTCCTCGCTGCAGACCCAGGCCATGTTTGACAATGTTTCCACAGAAATAAACTTACTTGTCTTTGAGGCTATGACTTGTGCTTTATATCCATAAGCTTTTTACACATTTTATACTGAATAGAGCTAAGAGCTCTATTTCAATAAGGCTGGTTCTATACAATGTGAAGACACACAGCTTTGAGGACTACATAAGACAGACTGTATGGACAGCATAACCAGCATGTCAAAGGGAGTGAGGCTTCTGCGAAAAGTATCATCACCAGATAGTTCCCATTACCGCAACTTTATTTGGAGAGCCATCAGAGAGTCAGCACTGGGCTACCCTGATCCCAGGATTTGTTATTAAAACCCAGCACACTGTTTTCTCCAAGATTCTTGGGAAGGCAGAAGGGAAAGAAAGGAAAAAGGCAATGTCGTGATTTAACCCCAGCCAGCAAAAATAAATGCCACGCAGCCGCTCGCTCACCTCCCCCCTCTCCCCCCCACTTTGGGATGGGGAAGAGAATCGGGAGGGTACAAGTAAGAAAGCTCCCGGGTTGAGATAAGAACAGTTTAATAATTGAAATAAAACAAAGTAGAACAGCAATAAGAACAAATGGGAACAACAACAATAACAGAATATCCAAAGCAGACGACGCACAATGCAACTGCTCACCGACCGCTTATGGCATGTCGCGAACCGGGGGGCGAGCTCCCCCACACACCTGGTTTTTATACTTAGCATGATGTCACATGGTATAGAATACCCCATTGGCCAGCTGGGTCCACCACCGCGGCTTGTGCTCCCCCGGCCTCGGTGCAGGCATCACCCAGCAACTGCCAAAGCATCAATGGGCCATTAACACTCCTTTTACACCTGACTGAAACACAGCACACCCCCAAGCTACGGGGAAGAAAGTGAACCCTGTCCCAGCCAGAACCAGGACAGGCAACAGCTTGATGGGAAGAAAGTGTCAGTTGTGGAAGAAGGGAGGAAAAGCATGAGCCTACTGTAGAAAAATTGTATTATTTGTCATCATAAAACCAGATGAGGGATGATGCCCCTGATATACAGATGTATAATGCTTTCAAGGCTGCCTTTCCTACATATGTGATAGCGGGTGATGTGTAAATGAAGTGAACCTCAGAAGCTGTGTTAGCTGAATAAATGGATACTCCCAGAAATTCACTGAATGCCTAGAATGGGGCTAGCAATGGTTTTCCTTACATTTCCTTACATTTCTATCATGCTGAGGAACAGCAGATTTCCAGTCCCTGAATATATTGCTTATTGATAACAAAAATTAGGAATTGGACTGGAATGACAGTAGGTACCCACTTAGACGTGGAACTATGGTTGTGCACAGTCAGCAGAAAATGAGTAACAGATTTTTGCAAAAGATACTGAAAATGGATAGGATTCACCTTCTTTTAGAGCCACTACTCAGTGGACAGTATAAATGATAGAGTCTGTCTTGTTTGCTGTCAGGTGGGCTGAGAAGTGGGCTGGAAGAACAGTCTTCCAGCTGGGATGACTTTGGTTCCTACTAATATTTAGAATGGAATTAAAACCAAGAAATTGATTGTCCTTCCATATTCTGAAAAGGCTATTTGCAGTCCTGAAGTAAAGCGCCTCTTGTGGCCATAGACATCCTCCAGCCCAGTGGCAAATTACAGTAACTATTATGACAATTTTTCCTGTATAATTTCTCCTCAGAATCAAAGAATCATAGAATCATTAAGGTTGGAAAAGACCTCTGTCAACCCAACACCACCATGCCCACTAAACCATGTCCCTAAGCGCCACATCTACTCGTCTTTAAAATACCTCCAGGGATGGTGACTCAACCACTTCCCTGGGCAGCCTGTTCCAAGGTCTGACCACTCTTTCAGTAAAGAATTTTTTCCTAATGTCCAATCTAAACCTCCCTTGGCACAACTTGAGGCCATTTCCTCTCATTCTATCGCTAGTTACTTGGGAGAAGAGACCAACCCCCACCTCGCTACAACCTCCCTTCAGGTAGTTGTAGAGCGCGATGAGGTCTCCCCTCAGCCTCCTCTTCTCCAGACTAAACAACCCCAGTTCCCTCAGCCGCTCCTCAGAAGACTTGTGCTCTAGACCCTTCACCACCTTCGTTGCCCTCCTCTGGACACGCT
>VZTQ01002315.1:0-23848 GCA_013400755.1 Pelecanoides urinatrix | reverse complement strand
CTCCCTGCATAACCTCACAACATCCTTGTAGTCCTCCTGAGTTGTCTGCCCCTTCTTCCAAAGAGAAAAAAAATCTTTTTTCTCCTGAGTTCCAGCCAAAGTTCTCCGTTCAGCCAGGCCGGTCTTCTTCCCCACTGGCTCATCTTTCAGCACATGGGGACAGCCTCCTCCTGCGCCTTTAAGATTTCCTTCTTGAAGAATGTTCAGCCTTCCTGGACTCCTTTGCCCTTCAGGACTGCCTCCCAAGGGACTCTGTCAACCAGGCCCCTAACGAGAACAAAGTCTGCCCTCCACAAGTCCAAGGTAGCAGTTCTGCCGACCCCCCTCCTTACTTCTCGGAGAATTGAAAACTCTTATCATTGCATGATCGCTATGCCCAAGACGTCCTCCAACCATCACATCACTCACAAGTCCTTCTCTATTCACAAAAAACCAGGTCCAGCGAGGCACCTTCCCTAGTTGGCTCCCTCACTAGCTTGTTTTGTTATTGGTAAAAACACTCGAGTTTAAGCAACTTATGTTTGAGTAAGTTCTGGGTTAATTCAAACAACAGTATACTTTGGCAGCAGTGACTGTAATGAGTATTAGAGCTTCCAGATTTCAACCTTAAGGAAGTAAGCTTGCAAGTTAGTTCAAAAAAAGTCATCATTCAAGAACACACAAATAAAACAACATGATAAAACAGCCAACAGTATTTACATATGTACATACATATACACACACAAACATAACATTTGTAAATGAAGGTTTGTGATAATTTTCTTCTGATCTGTTGGATCTGTATTAGCCACGTTTCTATAAAAAAAGCTGTGTACAAGACTAATATCCCGAATTTAAAGAAGAAGTTACATTTCACTCCTCCCCCATCCCTCCAAGACACACTCATAGTTCATTTTATTGCTTGGAAGTTTTCACATTGCTGGGTAAAGTAAAATGGTAGTTCTCCTTGGTTCAACTAATTATGTTGCTACACTGAAAAGAATGAGTGAGAAGATGGAGTAGTGACGAAAAGAAAGAGCTTGTGACTGGCAACTGAGGATGTCTTTTTTTCAGTCCTGTGTTAATCATAATGCCCTGGAAAGAACTGAGATCATTCTTTTATACAGGCAATCTCAAATTGGGTAAACATTCTTAAGCTGTTGAGTCTTCCAGAACCTTTCCACGTCAGTTGTACTTAACTGTATTTTGCTTTTGTCAGCTTTTCTTTCTCGTTATACAATAAACTGGGACACCATGCATTTTTAAACACACTCAAAATTCATAGATCATCTGGATGAACTAAAATAAATTTTCCTTATCTAAATGGAGAATTATTGGAAAGTTGGATGAAGATTTGGCTGCTAATGGATGGTTGCTTGGCAACTTTTTGCTTTCTTTTTCCCTGTACTCCCATAAATGTAATTACATAAAAAGTATGGAAGTATGTGTCCTATTACTGGATTTACTTGTATCTTTTCCTTTTAATTTAAAATTTCTGTTATGTTTATTTTATCCTATTAAGTTACCCTTTCTTTTACTTTACATTCATCTTTGATTAACATGAGTGTAATTTTCTAACTTTGTTACATTTTTTCATGTTACCTCACTATCTGAGGCTTAGCTATTCTACCAGAAAAAACAAAACATAACAAACCAAAACCAAACCCAAACCCAAATCCAAAACAAATTTGTTTCCTTCAATCAGTGAAAAGTCCTATGAAATAAAGTACTGGATAATCCTGTCCTATGATAAAGACTGTGGAGGAAGATTTTGCTGAAAAGGGGAAAGGGAAGGGCATATCCTTCATATTTTTCTAGCTGGAAAAGGCGGATTTTCTGGCTCTGGGCAGTAATCTTTTAAATATAGGAATCCATGAGAAAAACAGAAGAATACTTATGCTCAAATAGCTGTTCTGTACACCTGCATGACTTTTCTCTATACCCATACCAGTAATAAGTTCCTATTCGCTTGCTACCAACAGCTCCCCAACAGAGCTCTCTTCAAAATCTCAAGAAAATTCCAAGAAAAAGTGAGCACAATCCGAGGTTACACACAATCTGAGGGAGCTCTTGTATATGCTTCCAGCTTGACTACAGGTCCACTAGCCCCTGGACATGTGACCACAGTAGTCTTTCCGAGGCTGGAAGGTGGATGTGGATGAGATGTTGGTAAGAAAGAGAAGATGTCAGAATATGAACGGGAATTAAAAGAATTAAAAGAAGGGAGAGGACCCACCTGATGAATAAGATACTCTTCCATGTGAGCAAAACTAGTGAAATCTGGCCCTAACTACATCAACACCTCCTCACCCCCACAATAAGTGCAGTAGGCTTTTACATTCTCCATTTTAACAGACTATATTCAATCCTTTCTGACAGTCAGCTCAAAGCAATACAGCAAGGGACTCATCTGGAATTTCAAAACAAGTTTTCTGTAACTCAAATGTGATATAAATAAGAACTTGAAGAACTCTGACATTCCCTGTTTTGAATTTCAAGGCTTTTTAAGCTTCTTTTGGGATGCTCCAGAAATGAAGCCAAATTTTAAACTTAAAAAGATGATGCAATGTGAATGTTGGTCTAACTCATCACACTCTTTTGATAAAAAGTATCAAGAAAAGCGTGGAAGATAAATATAGCCACTATGAAGAAAATACTGATTAACATCAATTACTCATGATCATTATGAAAGTGAAACTTTTGAAGGCTTCCTAGGAAAGACTTAATTTCAACAGTACTTAGAATCTCTGCATTTCGGAGAAATGATGCAGCTAACATGTGTTCCTAATTATGTTTGCAGATACTGCAAAGTAACTAAAATGTATTCTAAGTTCGAATGGAATAATAACACCGTCCACCTCTTCATTCTAAGCTGTAGGTTTTGTAATTATAACAAGACATTGTGACTACACTTAACGTTATTTTAACACATAGAATAATCCAACATTTTATATTAATGTTGTTTATTTCAAACATCTGAAAGGTCTCATCAAACAACTCTTTTGCCTCATAATAGGAGACAACAGAAAAAATATCAAGGGATTAATATATTTTATAGTTTGTATATACTCAGGATTTCAGTATAGTATTAGCCACTTGGCAAACGGCTTTTCTGGCCAGTCTGCTACGTGAGGTTTAGAATTTTCTCTCTGTTTATTTGAAGAGCTTTCCTTACCTCTTTTGGATAATATTTAAATGTTTAAACATTCAGCAAAGAAAAAGGATAAATGCTCCTCTTTGAACAGAAAGCTCTGTATCCTCTGGGAAAACCCTCATTGAACCCACACTGTTTGGACACTTACCACACAGCTTAAGAGTTTCTTAGTCTAGGGAGAAGGCAACATCATCTCCCGTTGACTTTTCAAGGGTTATGTCTACATTGCAGGGGGGCAACAGATGCAAGCATGCTGAACCCATGCTATGACTCTTGCATTTCTACCATATTGTTGACTATAAGTCTCCACAGAATCCATTTCATCCTTTAGAAGAGGTGAGGTAGGGATACCTGTTGGTGTTCAGCTTGCCTGTGCCTCATACCTCCAAATTATCTAGACAAAAGCTTGGACCTATGATAATGCACTAAGGGAATTGAAGCCTTCTCCTCAAGTTCAGTCCATTGCTCAGAGCAAGTTTATAACTGAGCTCGCACTTGTGCTAGAACAGTGCAGAACTGTCTACATAGAAGGAGCATTTGCTTCAGGTCCTTAGCATCACCGTTGCCATCAACCAGAACTGAGAGTGATATGCTAACAATAAAATGAAGAAAAATGCAGTATACTGACTTAGCTTCTAAATGGCTAAATATAATGCTTTACATTGTTCTCAATTTCTGAGAATTTCTATGCCTTCTCATTACTTCTGAAGATCATGTCCTGGCTACGTCAAGATGGGGCACCCAAAAATCAAGGAACAACAATTAAAAACCTAGAGAATTTAATGGTCTTAAGGGCTTCTGTGACAATTTAATCTGATTTCCCAAACAATACACAGGACAGTTTTTACCTTCTTCGCCAGTTTTGCTACAGGGTTTGAAGTATGCACTTCAATACCACAATTTCTTAGAACACAAAACTCATTACTGGAATGAGCCAGTGAGAAAATTTCCACTGACTTTGGAATAGGCATGAGTCCTAAGTCAGTTAAAGCCGGAACCACTTAACTCTGAATGCTGTTGACAAATAAATGAATATAATTATTTCATGGTTTGCTAGATTAAAAAATAGATTAAAAACCAACTGAAATTGTTCCAATTAAACTTTTGAAGCTTTTTCTTTTAAAATCCAATTTAGGAAAATGGTAAAAGGCTAATGTAAATTAGACCAGGTCTACTTACCAAATGGCCTTATTTTTTACAGCAATGAAATTTGGTCCAGTTTAGGAAAACACAGTAAAAATTTTCCTGAACATCTATAATGAAATCTGTTCCCTTTCAGCTAAGCTAGGATTTCTCCCTCAAATACTCTTTTGCAACACAAGGTCAACATCAGTCTTTTCAAATCAGACTGCATTAGAAAACATCTAGGTAAATAGTTTAACAGGCCATTTTGCCATATAGGTTAGGTTTTTTCCACATAAACTCCAGGTTATTTGTAAAGTTTAAATGGCAAGGAATGAAAGCAATTACTTCAATTTTTTTTCCCCCTGATCTGTGCAGAGCCCCTACACATTTTTAAAAAGTAATTCTTTGCATTTTTCAGAATGTTTTGTTTACATCATTTTTATTACAACATATAGTAAAGCAAAAAATTAACTTCATGTAACACAGGAGAAGAGCAGAATCAGAAAAATTGAGGCTGGAAGGCACCTCTGGATGCCATTTAGTCCAACCTCCTGCTCAAAGCAGGGCTAGCTTCAAAGTTAGACCAGGTCACCTCAGGGCCCTGTCCTGTCAAATTTTGAAAATGCAGTGAATGAATAAGGATGCTGTCCTGGTTTCTGCCGGGATAGAGTTAATTTTCTTCCTAGTAGTTGGTATAGTGCTGTGTTTTGGATTCAGTATGAGAAGAATGTTGATAACATACTGATGTTTTAATAGTGGCTAAGTAGTATTTACTCTAGTCAAGGATTTTTCAGCTTCCCATGCTTGGCCAGGTGCTCAAGAAGCTGGGAGGGAGCATAGTCAGGACAGCTGACCCAACTGACCAATGGGGTATTCCATACCATATGACATTATGCTCAGCATATAAAACTAGGGGAAAAAGCAGGAAGGGGGGGACGTTCAGAGTGATGGCGTTTGTCTTCCCAAGTAACCATTACATGTGATGGAGCCCTGCTTTCCTGGAGATGGCTGAACACCTGCTTACTGATGGGAAGGAGTGAATGAATTCCTTGTTTTGCTTCGCTTGCGTGCACGGCTTTTGCTTTACCTATTAAACTGTCTTTATCTCAACCCACAAGTTTTCTCACTTTTACCATTTTGATTCTCTTCCCCATCCCATTGTGGGGGGAGTGAGCGGCTGCGTGGTGCTCAGTGGCCAGCTGGGGTTAAACCACAACAGATGCAGTGGCTGAAAAAATATTGCACCAGTTATAAGACAGTCTGATGTACCAACAGCTCTCTCTACTTTTCACTCAAAAGAAGATACTGACTTGTCCTAAAATACTGAGTCTAAACATCGACTATCTTACTTTGTCTCACTTGCATATTTTTTCCAAGCCATGCAGTTAAAGGCTGGAATGTATTGCATTTAGACTTTAGGAAGCATAAGGAAGGCAAAAAGAGATGCCAGAAGAGAGGATAATAATTAAGCCAGTGTATTTAAGATTCTGATTCTTTTTAAAAATCAAATTTAATTCATTAAATTATTTCAGACTGCTTTCCAGCATTCATAAGAAACAAGAAATATCCTCAGTGAGGCTCTTACTTGCCTTTGACAATAGAGGGAGCCAAAGATGAATAGCTCAGACTACACACTAGATGTTTAGATGACTTAAACTCTGGTTTTAATGCAAACTGTTCCATCACAATTCAACAAATTCGACACGCCTGAGGGATAAGATGCCATCCAGAGGGACCTGGACAAGCTGAAGAAGTGGGCCCATGTGAACCTCATGAGGTTCAACAAGGCCAAATACAGGGTCCTGCACCTGGATCCGGGCAGCCCCCGGTACCAATACAGACTGGGCGATGAAGGGATTGACAGCAGCCCTGCCGAGAAGGACTTGGGAGTGCTGGTGGATGAAAAGCTGAACATGAGGCAGCGATATGTGCTCACAGCCCAGAAGGCCAACCATATCCTGGGCTGCATCAAAAGAAGCCTGGCCAGCAGGTCGAGGGAGGTGATTCTGCCCCTCTATTCTGCTCTGGTGAGACCCCAC
Organism: Pelecanoides urinatrix; assembly: GCA_013400755.1. NCBI lineage: Eukaryota > Metazoa > Chordata > Aves > Procellariiformes > Procellariidae > Pelecanoides > Pelecanoides urinatrix. Next base: position 17,551 of record VZTQ01002315.1, on the reverse strand, counting down.
CTGCAGTGCTGCGTCCAGCTCTGGAGCCCTCAGCACAAGAAAGACATGGACCTGTTGGAGCGGGTCCAGAGGAGGGCCACAAAAATGATCAGGGGGATGGAACACCTCTCCTACGAGGAAAGGCTGAGAGAGTTGGAGTGGTTCAGCCTGGAGAAGAGAAGGCTCCGGGGAGACCTTATTGTGGCCTATCAGTACTTAAAGGGGGCTTATAAGAAAGATGGCAGCAAACTTTTTAGCAGGGCCTGTTGCGACAAGACAAGGGGGAATGGTTTCAAACTAAAGAGGGTAGATTTAGTCTAGATGGAAGGAAGACATTTTTTACAATGAGGGTGGTGAAACACTGGAACAGGTTGCCCAGAGAGGCGGTAGATGCCTCATCCCTGGGAATATTCAAGGTCAGGTTGGACGGGGCTCTGAACAACCTGATCTAGTTGAAGATGTCTCTGCCCATGGCAGGGGGGTTGGACTAGATGACCTTTAAAGGTCCCTTCCAACCCAAACTATTCTATGACTCTATGAATTTATATATGTCCAGTAAATATCATCATTAAACTTTTTATTGTCATTTAAATCAATCATTTTTCAATATGTCCCACATTTTCATAGAGTCATAGAAGACTAACACTTCTAAAGTCATCTAGAATTTCTCTACTCAACAATATTTCAGGCTTCAGCACATATTTCAAAGTATTTTAGGACAAGAAGATAAAAATCACTAAAGTAATACTGTAAATATTTAGTTACACCACAAATTGTAGCTATCAGCATTTCAATGCAATTCTGCATTCCCTTTTGTAGATTGGGAAACATTTAAAGTACAGACAGGAATAGCTACACTGCAGATATTTAGGGAAGGATATGCCTTGTTTAAGTAAGCAGTCGTTATTCCAGAGAAAGGTTATGATGGTAGAAGGTAAAGAAAAATGTGGTATAATTTTTAAATTAAGAAGTTAACAAATAAGTTAGAATCCCTCTCATCTGTAACTACATACACACTGATAGGCAATAGATTTTTTAGGATAAGTATGGGAAGTTCCCGGAAAAGCCTATTTATTAGCCTTTCAATTAGAAAAAGATATGTTACTGAGTTTTCTCAACATTTAAATTAGATGATAAACAACGATACCTGAACCCATGAGGCTATTGGTTGCACACATGCAGTCAGGCATTTCTTTCCTGATGTTTGTGATGAGCAAAATTATAACAAAGTAGAAAGTAAATTTGTGTAAATTCACATTTATATGTAAATCTGTTTTCCCTTAAAAGTGCTATTTTTACAGGAAAAAAAATCACCTTTCTAAGCCATTTCTACTTGGAAGCTAAAATGATTTAAATAATTCAAAAAAGTGATTTTTTGTATTTCATGAAGTGCTTCACAAATTCTTTTGCCCTCTTTCCTATTCCAAGAAAACCATAAATGTAATGAATAAGAAGATAGCATGCACTTTTTAAAGATAGCATATTATTATTTCACAAAGTGAGGGCATAAGGTTTATGGTTCCTTGAACTTTGTTGTCTAAAGGAAAGTGACTTGGCTGCATTGGTTCCAAATACAACAAGCCAGTAACTCAGAAGACAAAAGTCAAACACTAAAAAAAGGATCCTAAAAAATTATTAATATCTACTCACTTAATTTTGATATGGAGTCTTTTATACTGATATACCATTGAAAGGCTCATAGTCTATTACAAAGTATTTCACAGAAAAAAGCTATATGCAGATGATGCTACATAAACAAGACAAAACTGAGAGTGGGGGTAAAGGCATACATGGAAAACATCAATATACCTACTTCTGGTAGATCTAGTATTGTACTGCCTTACAAAGAATTTCTACAATTCTATTTTTTTAATTACAGATGGATCAGCCAGGCATCCTTTAATAAAAAATAAACTGCTAAAAAGCTTTCTAAAACTAACAAGTAAGAACTAGGAAAAATAATATCATGAATTCTTTCCCAAGGCATAGTTCGTAACAGTAGTTTTGTCCCCCAGTTCATGGGAAAAAGCAGTCCCTACATGGAAAATATCAAAATCAGCCACCATCAAGATGATACAATGGGTGAGAAAATACTGCATCTGGTGGCCAATTGTGTCTCACATGGCTCAGTAAAAGCGGGGATAAGGGACCGGTGAGATAGGCATTTCAGGAAAGGAGATAGCTTTCCTGCTATCACCTGTTTGGCCATGGGTCTCGAAAGTAGTATCTGAAAGTAGTATCGAAAGTAGTATACTGAGTAGCCAGTACAGTCTTTCACCAGCTGGTTTTATTAGAGCAGGGTTTGCAGGAATCAGAAAGGAATGTTCCCAAAAAGACAAGGCAGGGAGAGCCTTTTGTATTTGGTACATCCTTGTTCTTAAGAGTGCATTCTGGTTTATTTTCTCCATGTATTTGGCCAACTACAGGGTCTTCTATGGCTATAGATAAAGGAAATATTCAGCAGTAAATTCTAGATTTTGGGCAGGCAGATCTTCAGATGTCGTGGGAGAAACAGAATGAATAGAAACTTAGTTTCATAGATCCTCTTTCTTTACAAATATGGTCCTCGCCTCAACAGAAGGAGTGATATTCTTTGACCCCATGAATTTTGTAATACGTATTACATTTACAATTGCTTATTTAAATGTTATCTACTACTTATATGCTCTATGTCAGTGTTGCCTTTCTGCCTGTTGCCAGAATTTATAAATAAAGCGAAGACCAATTTAAACAAATAGGAAATCCATGCGGCTACTAGTTCTATATAATCTGTATCTCAGTAAGAATATTAATAATTGAAATCAAATGGAATAGGACTGCCTTCCTTTTTGTGCTCTGATGTGTTCTCATACACACCTGAGGAAGTTGAACAGGCAGTCCCACGATCCAGTGGAAAACTTAAAGACTGCTTGCATGAAGAATGACCACTGAATTAAAAAAGAAAACAATTGAATTAATCAAAAAGAATCCTAAATCAGCATTTATTTCTCATATGGACTTTTGGTATATATTCCACATTGTGGGAAAAACTGAAGATTAATCTAATCACTTTTCATCCCCTTTTTCAGCCAAAATGTATCACAGAATCACTGAAGTCTACAAAAACATCAAAAATATTACTGCAGCAGTTGAATCTTAACACATTCCACCTCTGCTACCAAAATGGTTTATACGAATGAGCCTAGATATGCTTCAGGTTTGTTCATGCCAATCATTGGAACTGCTTGCACAAACCTGGGTGTTCTGCAGCAGCCCTGCTGTAGGAGATGTTAACTCCCAGCACAAAGCCAGAAATCAAAGAGATGGCAAGCTGTCATGTTTTAAATTGCCATAGTCACTAGTTAAACAAACATCTGCCTACAGTCTTAACTTTGTTGTTTTCTATTTGACCTACATTCCATTATCTGCCAGAAAAAAAACCTTGCTCTAAAAAATCATGGGAAATGGTTCATGCTGCTTTTGATAAACTTTGAATAAACAGTCCTAAGACAAGTCTGCTAAACCAAAATATATTACTTCTTTAACCTTGCAACCACTGGGTAGTTCTGGGAACAGAATTAAAATCTTCAGTAGAATTTAAGAATATAATGAGCTCTCAGTTATTTTCTTTAACTTTAGGAAGATATGGCTGTATGATTAAGATACCTCTTCAGTCCACGGAAGGAAAAATAAATTCCTAAAAAGAAGACTAAAAGAGATGAAAAGCTACAGAAATATGACCTCTAACCAAACAAAAGACCTTGGTAGAAAATTCTCACTTGTGGTCATCAGCTGTTATTCAGTTACATCTTTTCACAGTTGAAAAAGATTGGCTTTTGGGTTTTGTGATCGCTTTAGTACTTTAAAGTTTTAAGTATTATACAGAACACTTTAGGGATCTGGAAAAGCCCCATCTGGGAAGAAACTTTGTTTATAAACAAACTGCAGTTCTCAGTTTTGATCTGGTCCAATATTTCTGCCACTAGTTAAGCTGCATCAGCATCTTACAGTATAAGATTGCTCAGTGCCCCTTCTAAGGGCAAAGACTTGTGAAAAACTCAGTTTTGAAAGTTTGCTTTATTTATCCCAAGGAAGATAAGAGGCACAAAACACAAAAAAGGCTGTGGCATACTACTTTGAGTTCCTGAAGAAAGAACAGAGACCTGACAAATTGTTGGGAATGGACATTCCCTGACAGAACAGGAAGAAAGACCAGTCCTCAACTACAAGACTTCTCCAGGTAGGAGAAGCACACAGATACCTTATGGAGAAATGGGTCTTTTGGGCTCCAAACAGACTGCTAGTAGCCTAGCAGCAGACTAATAACAAAATCAGGAGGACAGCACAGCATGTCAGGATTACAGAAATCTCATCCAAAAGAGGAAGTAAATATCCCAAAATGAAAACATATAAAGGATCAAGCAATGAAAGTCTCAGAACAAAGATGTTTGAAAGGCTCAGATACCTCACGTTACTATCTTAACTTTCTTGTCTTTGACATTTAGCATTACTAGAAATTTCTGCCCTTCGGTTCTAATGATATTTTAGGCTTTCAATGCAGCACAAAAGTCATAAATTATAACAATATTTGATATGCATTTAAACATTTCAAGGCAATTCATAAGATGTGGTCTACCAATGATAGTTATTATTAATTTTACAGATACAGAATAATTTGTCCAATCCAAAGTCAGACAACAGATAGCAGAGTTCATTGTAAACTGAACAAACAGTGTGGGGGGAATGTGGTTTCCCAAATAATAAGGATTTAGGAACTCTATTATATTTCTAAAGCCCCTCAAAAGAGTCTGGTATAGCTTTCCTCAATTTGACAGTTGCAGCCATACAGGAGAAAAAGGCTCTGTAAATACCTGATTTTAGACTGATAGGAAAAAAAAATAGGATCCTATCAATCAAATAAAAAATTTCAGAATTTTACTCACAAATTAAATTTATACATTTCATCTACTGTTACAAATATTTAAGTTTTGATGTATTTTTAACAAAACCAAAGTGATGTCAATGTCTTACACCCAAGTTGCAGTCCAGGGAGGGGTCTTTCACCTCATTGCTGGGGAACTAGCATGATCTGAAAAGGATACACAGTTTTGCCACATAACTAAAAATACCATGGCAGGTTCTGGGGTGTTCATTTAGAATATGGGAAAGGTAGATTCAAAACCCATTTCCCAAGAAAGTGCTCAGACCATTGTGCTATGTAGGAGTCTGAAAGAATTGTTGTAGCAGGTTAGACAACTAGGGTTTTTTTACGAAGCCTCCCTCCTGTACTATCAATATAAGCCTGTGATTTCTCCAAAAGCTAGTAACATTCCGGAGATCATGAACTTACAGAGTATATGTGTGACTAATGTCTGTTTAATGTTTAATCTGTATTATGAGTAATTTCAAATAGGGCTTACAAAAATAAATTGTTCAGATTGGACTAATTAAATAAGAACTGGTGTAAAAGTCCTTTACTCATGCAAGTTATTTGGCTCTTGTCTGAGCTATGAATGCACAAAGACATGTTCATGTAGCCTTGCTTTGGGGCACAAGGAAAATCACATAGATCATTAAAACTGCATAGGAACCACGTGAGAATGGCAAAGGTGGCTGTAGAATAAAAATGAGGAAGTACCTGGCAATTGTCACCTAGAGCTGAAGTATTCCATTGGGCGTGATTAGTCATGCAAAGTACATTATTAACTCTTAAAGCTGATACAAGGCACAATAAAAAGAAAAGCAGGAACTGAAAATCAGGAATACAAAAAAAATACCGCAGACTGATGAGTCCATGGGAGCTCCTTCCATAGCTCCCTGCCTTGCTTTAGATTTAGAATTTGGGGGACATTATTCAGAACACCAGGATTTGCTTCGGGTTTTCTGGACAATCAGTCCAACAGCTAGGATCCCAGGCATCAAAGCAGAGGGTGTCTTTCACTTCACTTAGAAAAGTTCAATAAGTGCTCAGAATCAGGTAACAGTGAATTTTAACTGTGATGTCATATACAAATCATTAATATTCCAGATACCTATCCTAAGCAGTGCCAGCAAAATAGGAAGAAGAAAGTGCTGCTCATCCCTCTTAGTTTGTGACTTTATCCTGAAAAATGCTTGGAACCAAAACTACATGTGTGTTTCAACAGGCTTTGGGATTTAAATCATTTTCATGAATATACCTACTCAGTTAAAAAAGTTTTAGGAGGAAGGGGACTCAGTATCAGTGAAGCTATTGGTGTGATAAACCTCAAACTGGGAAAGATACTGTTTTTCACCTTTTCCATCTGCTGTAGTAAAACTATAGTCTAGTTTTGAAAAGCAGTTTTAGAACACTCAAATGTTAAGAAACAGATGTTAGAAGACTATTATAACAAACAGCTAAGCGATTTTTTTCCTCCCAAAGAAACTCCATGTACTACAAGGAATGAAATTAAACTGCATAAGTGATCAGCACACATGCATTTCATCATTTTGCTTACATACACTAGTTCTGAGTCAGGAATACTCACTGAAACATGCTACTCTTGCAAGCACTACCTACTTTGCTCTGCTATTAATCACTCGTGATGCAAGCACTCCCACCCATTTCTGAGAACAGTGTAGGCAGTCTGATAACTCACAGGCTTCAAGCTGCCTTTATAAAGTTGTTCCACTTTTGCATACTTCCTCGTACTGCCAGTTTCTCTGTGAAGATGAAGCTGCTCGTTTACATAGTCTTGCTGAAGACAGCTCTCCTTGCTTTAACAAATGTCTTTGCAGTTGTTTTAGAAGATGAAGAGGATGCTAAAGAAGGAAAAGTTACTGAGACTTGTCCTATAAAGCTCAAAACTAATCGGAAATGTGATGAAGGAGAGGATTGCCCATATCAGATAAATCTGCCTCCGATGACCATGCAGTTACCCAAAGAATTCAGACTGCTTGAGAAGACTCTCAAAGAAGTACAGACCCTTAAAGAAGCAGTAAACAAGCTGAAGAAATGCTGCCAAGATTGCAAGCTGCAGGCAGATGACAACCAAGAAAGAGACAGTAGTAATGAATTCCTGCTACCTAATGCAGAAACTCCAGCAGAAAACAGCAAAATCCAAGATAACAGAGTAAAGGAACTGCAAAGCAAAGTTAACAGAATGGCAACCAGCTTAAAAAATGCAAAGAACCAGATTCAGACACTGCAGGGTCGTTTAGAGAAGATGAGCCTTATAAATATGAACAATGTAGAACATTATGTTGACAGCAAAGTTGCTAATTTGACGTTTGTTGTAAACAGCCTTGATAACAAATGTTCCTCTAAATGCCCAGCAATGCAACCAAGACCTGGTATGTAACCTATGAATTCTTACTGCCTGTGTAAGCTTTCTGTGCATTTTACAAATATTAGGTAAACAATTCTAAATATATTTTAACTAAATAGCTGTGCTATTAACTTCACAAGTTAAGTATTTGCTCTTTTAGTGTTTATATATACTCCTGTAAAACATTTCACCTGCCACTAGAGGGTTACTGAGAGCTGCAGGTGTTCTGTTCCTCCTAGAATTGGACTTTATTAAGGGATTTAAAACATGAATTTTCAAAGGACTTTTTTTTTTCAATTCAATTAGTAAACATGAAAAATTAACTTATTATTTTACACCCTACTACCCTTCATTAAGGTTATTAAACATCAGTGAACTACATGTATTTTGTCCTTGGATGACAAGGTGTAAATTTTCTCTTGGTATGCCTTAGAAAACTGTATGGATTTTTTTCAATGTGAAACTGCAACTATTCTGAAATGGTCTGCAAGTCATTATCAAACATCAAGTGAATGTAGTAAAATTCTTTAAACATGGATAATAAAAGAATATTTCTATTCTTTCAGAATATATCTGAAAGGCTTGGCTAAAAAAGCTTATTAACAGTACTTCTCAGGAGGGTAATGTATGTACCATCATTTTAATACTAAACCCTTAGCATGAATCTAATTTCTAAGCAATATAAAGTAGAAAACAGGGGATATCACTGACAAACACTTTTTTCTATTACTTTTTAATTGTCCTAATTAAAATTAAGAAATAGAACTAATAATTTCTTTCTAATGTTGACGGTTATTAAAGGAAGATTAATTTTTTTAGGTCATAAAGTTTTTATATCACATATAAGAATCTTTGAAAACAAGAAATATTCGCAAGATTGTCAGTGTATTCTACCACTCAGGTATCATACATATGAAGATCACATATCGTATTTATGACGATAGGGCTCTCTAGAGATAAAGCAAAGAAAGATCAGGCTGCTTTACAGTTTTTAAGCCTCTGTTACTTAGCATTCAAGTTTAAAATAAAACTGTTCTTCTGTCTACCCATACTGAAAATTGAAGGATCTGCATATGGTACAGTGTATGTACCGCTGAAATTCTTGAAAGTGTGAAAAGAGCAAATGAATAGTAATAAAGGTAATGCTTTTACTATATCAACAATCAGCTTGAATCAGATATAAATCAGTATAAATCAATTACTTTAATTCAGATACAAAACATCCACAACAAATGAGTGATATTTGGTATATTGATAATGGGCAATGAATCAAATTCAAGTACACTACTTCATAACAAACTAAATTAAATTTAGTTATTTCTCACATTTATTGAACTGTTGGGTACTGTTCATAGCATATGATCATGTAGATATTCCTTATATTTTACAGTAACTGATGCTAAAAGTGTTTGTAGCAGCAATACATACACTATGAAAACTAGCAAGGATAACAGCTACAACTTTTTCCTATACAGGAGCTATTCCTGCTTCCACTGAAAGTAATAGCAAAACTTTATTTAAATAGGAGTTGAATTGGATTATAAAAACATTTTAGCTGAAATGTATATTCCCTGTCAATATCTGCTCTGAAGCTTGCTCCACTAAAGATCTTACACAAAGTTCAGTGAAATAAATGAGAATCTATTGTGGATTTAGATTTGGCTTTTAAGCCTTCGATCTCTATACGTTGTGCGTCCATTGATGTCCGGTTTTCTGTACTGGCGAACAAGGAGCCCTGAGTCTTATCCCCCCCTGCAGCCTGAGAACACTCCTCCTTTTCAAGAAGTAGTTTAATTGTTTAATTTTTTCTAGAAAAAATATGCAATTCAATATGAACATACCCATAAACTCAAATCTACAATAGGAATGAACATTATGGTTTTGACTCTTAATGCAGAACTTCTGAGAGTTCTCTATCACTTACTTAAGTACATGGAATTATAATACCATGTTGTTGAACACAATGTCATTACTGAATGATTTTGTGGATCAAAAATGGATTTTCACTCTGCAGAAAAAACCTGGGGGTATTTTTCTTCTGAATAAAATACATGACCCATTGGGGGGGAAAAGCTGTGTTAATGGTAGACGCTAAAACTTTTCCCTACTGTAAAGCCAGCAATGCCACATACACAGGAAAACACCATCACTTGTCTAACTTCATCTTTCTAGGAATCACAGTACTGCTACAACAGATGAGACAATTTTATTACTTTTTTTCCTGCTTCCCAAAGTACAGTCAACATTAACACATGAAACATTTCTAATGATGTTATGTCCTGTATCAAATTATGCCAACAGAACAATAGCCAGGTTAAAGTCATACCCATACGAACAAAGCTTTTTCTCTGACATACTGCCAGATGAAGATTTAAATTATAGACAGTGTGTGATGGTATACATTTAAATACAAAAAGCAGCAAGCTTGTAAACATGAAGCATTAGAAATATGGACTGAAGAAATCAGGCTGAATTTACAGGAGGTAATGAAAGGATAAAGAGAAGGATAGAGAAAAGGAGAAAAGAGAAAGCAGACAATCAAAATGCCCCCATCTTAGGCAGTTTTGATACAAAAAGTCATTTAAATGGATTTTTTTGGACATCTATCTGATGCAGAGATCCTAGGTGGCATCTATTATAGAGTAAACCTGATGGAAAAAGCTGTTTCTCCCTAGAACTGAAATTGCTGTAATGCTATTTCCTATGTAGAAGTCTCTCCAAGTTTGTTTATTTTTAAATTGAAATCATGTTTATTCTAACACTATCTGTTCTTCCACCAGTTATACAAATAATGCAGAGAGACTGTGCTGATCATTACACAGCAGGCAGAAGGAGTAACGGAATCTACAGGATTAGCCCTGACCCCAGAAATGATAGCTTTGAAGTTTATTGTGACATGCAAACACATGGAGGCGGTTGGACAGTGCTGCAACGGCGTCAGGATGGTAGCACTAACTTTAACAGAACCTGGAATGACTACAAAAATGGCTTTGGAAACCTCAGCAGGGAGTTTTGGCTGGGGAATGACAAAATTCACCTCCTGACAAAGAGCCAGGAAATGCAACTGAGAATTGAACTTGAAGATTTCAATGGTATCAGAGAGTACGCGAAATACGAACATTTCTATGTGGCTAACGAATATCTAAAGTACCGTCTGAGCGTTCATGGCTATAGTGGCACAGCAGGAGATGCCCTTCACTACAGTAGGCATTACAACCATGATCAAAAGTTCTTTACAACTCCGGACAAGGACAACGATAGGTATTCTTCAGGAAACTGTGGAGCATACTACAGCTCTGGCTGGTGGTTTGATGCATGCTTGTCTGCCAACCTCAATGGCAAGTACTACCACAAGAAATACAAAGGTGTTCGCAATGGCATTTTCTGGGGTACATGGCATGGTATTTCTGATGATATTCCCAGTGGATATAGGCAAGCCTTTAAATCAGTAAAAATCATGATCAGACCCAAAAGTTTTGTGCAGTAATTCTACTCCTTTCTCTTAACTAGTTTGCATTGGATTGCACTCAAAAACATACTTACTCAGTATTATACTCAGAGTTCAAGTATTCAGTTATGTTTGGCATAAAATAGTTCTAGACAAAACAGCATACTTCCATATAAATTTTTAGAGATGGTTTGACCCATATAATATATTAAAAACAGCATGAATATTTCTGAATAGTTATTGCTAAAACAGCACAGGTTAAGTCTTGGTATTGTTATGTAAATATTCTAAACATTGCTTTTGGTGCTTTTACTGACTGTGATATACCAGATTTTATGATTTAAAACTTTTAAATGGTCTTCCAAAAATTGTGTCTGAATGAATACCTACATTTTAACCTGAAAATAACTCAGAGGTATAACTGATAACATATAAATTTGCCAACACTTAGAATGAAAATTAGTCTCTTTGAAACAGCCTGACTTTTTGTATCATCTATCCTTCACAACTTTAAAGGTATACCATGGCAATATCAATATACATTAGGAAGAGTACTACAAATTATTATTTTTAAAGGACTAGGAAACAAAGGGCCACATGGTTTGCCCAAAGACACAGAAAAAGCCTTGAAGAAAACTTAGAAAATGAAGATGATTCCTCAAATCCTATCCTCTTTATCAAAGATTGTTCAAAGAAGTTGGTGAAAGAATTGAATAAAAGCAAGTGGAAATAATGTAGAGAGCACATAATGAAAAACAACATTTCTTGCTCATTTTGGTTCCTCCGTTCAAGCTCAAGGTCCTATTTGTCATTTGTGGGAGAAAGGAGCTGTTATGCAGCTTATTGCACATTCACATAGGCAGGTAGACAGGCAGGAAGAAGACACATCAAGAAGAATCAATGTCTTTGCATTAATGCCTCTAAATAGATACAAAAAGAGTTTCCAGTGCCATTTTGTTTTCCTTAAATCTTTTAGGTAAGCCAAATGTTACAACATGACCCTTGTAGAGACTCAAGCTCTCATTTAAGTACTTCTCACTCTAGGTACCATTAGACCTTAAAATTATGAGAAAGATTATAAATATTTTGTAAGATACGAAAAGATTGTATTCTCCCCATTTTCTGAGCACCCCTTTTGTAGCCACAGAAACATGAACAACCCACTGGCAATTATAAAATTGAGAAAATTGAAAAGAGAATACATAAAAGACTTTTTCCCCTACAATGTAACAAATTAAACAATCAAATTTTCAAATACTTCAGGAAGTGCGAAGAGGCTATTTTGCTATATTGCTTATGCCAGTCTTGAGATGTAGATAAACTATACTAAGACTGTATTTCTTTACCAGTTAAAGTGTGGTCTTTGCTGGCATAGACTTTTTGGTTAAAAGAAACATACAAAAAAAAAAAAGAAGTATACACCTGACCTAATACTTTACAAATATGACCTTTACTGTTTTTTGAGATGATAATAAGAACTATTATGGTTACAAGTTATGCAAATGATCAACAGTGGCAATTGCTAAATTGTAAAATATTAATATATATATTTTAAGGAAGTAAATACTTTGAAGGATATTTCAGTGTGAAGTATAATTTGGTTTATTATATTTTAATTTCAAAAAGTAATGGAAAATTTTAATTGCAAGATGTATAATCTTTGCTTGAGAACATGTTTTGAAGCTATAGAATATTTATTTTGGGATAAAAAAGGATTGTCTAAACAACAAAAAAAGGCAACTTATGAAGTATTGGTTAGAAGAGCAAATATCTAATTGCATAAGATTATATTTAATAATTTTGCATGAAATGAACAATTTGCTCCTATTCATTATCTGGTAACTAGCTAAGTATGACTTACAGTATCTATAAGCTTCTACTTGAAAATGTCTTTTTCCTGCTAGGTTGTTAGAAGAGGAACTGTCCTTTTTTTATCCTGTTTAAAGGAAACTTCGTAAAACACAGAAATTTTAATAGAATAAGCAAATGTGGCTAATATCACCTACAAAAGCCTTGTCTGATGTCTTAAAAAAAAAAAAAGAAAAAAAAAAGAAAAAGGAAGTGTAATGTTGTTACACAAATCTGAATATTACCTGCCTGGAACTGTTGTAGCTGAATCTCCATCAATGTGTACTAATTTTACGAAGTGTAACTCCATCTACTTGTTGCAAGCATTATTTTTGTTTTTCCTTTTTGTAATAAAATTAGGTCATACTGTTAAAGCTATACTACTGTCATAGATGTTTATGGGGACTATAAAAAAATTCTCATAAATTGTTTTACTGATTTTCTGTAAAAAATGAAATAATAAGGAAAGACAGAAAACTTTAGCTGACCAACAAAGATGACCATGTGACTTGCCAGAAGAACAATTGCTAGTAACGAAAGTTCTTAAGAGATCCATTTTATGACACTTCAGCAGCCAGGTAATACTGAAATTAAAGGCTGAAATCTCAGACATCTTTTTGAAACTATTCATATTTTGAAAGAGAAAAAAGTAATTGCCCAATCAAGAGTTTACACAATCTGTATTTTTAACATGAAAGAGGAGAAGCAAACTCATCTGTTTTTTGTATTACATACCTTTCAGATCATATGCAAGTTTCATCAAAGCATGTGAATAGAAATAATACCCCAAATTAAAGCACACAATTTTTTATATAAACAAAAGCACTTGGTCTCTAGTTAAGGCTTAATAATGCAAACCATGTCTTTCAATTTACAGAAAGCATCTATGTAACACTGATTATCATATGAAAACCCTTGTGGTTTTGATCTTGCTAATATTTAAATTGTGAATTTTAGTGAAGAAGATTACTAACAGTGGGTTTGCTAGCAAAATTCCGATGGGTTGTTTCCAAAAAATAAAGGCACAAACCCATCTGTTCAATGTGATCAGCCAAGCAGACTGTAATGTCTTGGCTTTCTATGCATTGCTTAAACAAAAAAAGTCACACAAAAAAAAAACAGAGAAGAAATGAAAAGGTCTGAAAGCAGTAATTTTTAATTTTTTTATTCCCTTTTTTGTGCAAATATTTGTTTCCTTAACGGTGTTTTTTGGGAAACACTGTAGTCAAACTCAGAGAATGAGTTGTGAACCGCGGGTAGTTTGACAATCTGGGGGAAAATAAACTTGCATTTATATGATTTTTTTCAAGGAAATTAAGATGGTTCTCAATCCATACCTAGGACACTGTGTTTATAACTTAAACCAAAATCAAACAAACAAAAAAAAACCTGCCAAATTTACTCAGCTTCTATGACTTACACGTCATAGAAAATCAAAACAGGAAGGATATGAATTTAAGTTTTCACAGAAAAAAAAGATGAGATAAGAACTAAATACTGGCCTACCAAGAAATAGATTTGAAATATATTTTTATAAATGTGTTCTGTGTTCTTTTTTGCAGGAGTAAGAGAAAAATAATATGGTATATATGAGTCTGAAGACATTGACATAAGTTTCAAAGAAAAATGGCTTAGCAATACCATCCACAGGCCCTGTTAAATGCAAACATTCCACTTACTAAACTGACCTCTTTCATTCACAGCTTTAATGAAACTTTTATGGAGTTATAATACTTCTGCCAGAAGTTAATTTGGCCATCACCCTCAATGGTAACCAAAACCAGAAAACAATGTTTTAAGATGATGAGTCAAATCAAACCCTCACACAAGTCATGAGAACAGGATATGAATCAATATTATTTTTTAAGTCCTTGCTCATCAATTTTTCTGATCTCAGTAAAAAAAGAATCCGTTTGGAAAATAATCAATAACTGGAAAAAATATCCCCAATTACCTAATTATGTTTGTATAAAGACAAACTGTAAGTCTAATATTACACTTCTCCTACAGTACACCAACATTTAGAATTACACAGTAGAAAATAATAAGTATGTTTTACACACTTATTTTTAAGCAATTACATGGAGTCAATGATTTTTATGGAGAAGTTGGATCCATTTTGAGAAACAGAAATTCTCATTTCTGTCTTCGGACAGAATATAAAAGCCCCTCTGCTTACCTCTGCAGCTCAACCTCTATATGCTAAAGTTAAAGATAAGAATTCTTTCTCATGCAAATCTTTAAGGCCCTGTTCATTAAGGAGTATTTGGACACAGATTTTTTGAGTAAGGAAACCAGAAATCACCTTTTTAACATTTAAAGTAACCTAATCTGTGTAGCAGGCGATTCTCCACCACTGGACATTTTTATCAAATGCATGTTTGGTTAACATTGCTCTGGCTTCCTCACCACGTGGTTGTGCTGACATAAACATCACAAGCCAAGGCCAGGTAGACTCACAATTGTAGTACAAGATTGCCCTGTTTTGGTATATCAGATCTCAAATACATATTTTGGGTGAGAAAAGGGGAAGAGGGAGACAGCTTTGGAACATAAGACAGCAATATGCTTTAAGTGTCATGAGTCTCAGAAATTGTTGAGAAAAGGCCAAAACACAAGAAGATGCTGCATTAAAGATTATTCCTTCTCCTAGTCTTGCAGCTTTAGGAAGCTACGTTTCCTCTGTGTGAAACATGAAAATCTGCACTTGACTTTGTAACAGCATAGAAGAAACAACACATTATAAATACTTTCAAATGTGCTTTTCAGAAATGACAGAAATACCACCTGCTTTGTGATAACATGAACACATGCAACAGCTTCCTGGTCTTGTTTCCTCACAATGTCACCTGCAAGCGGTAAAAAGAATCTCTCAAGAAAAGAACATATTACGCTGGCTCTGTTCCCACTCCTGCTGTTTAAAGGCATCTGTAAATTAACCCACTCCTCTACAGCCTTTTATAGGACTTACCACCAACGGGAACAATCAACTTACCTATCGCAACAACCAATCTGTTTAACATTCGCTATGCAAATTATTGCTTGCTTGCTGAAAGTTATTGCAAAAAACCCCAGACTCTAGCTTACAGACACATTATCATCCCTAGCTGACTCCCCAGGTGACCATAGCAACCAAGTCAAAAAAGGTTTATTTAATTAGCAGTCAGATTCCTGTGGGTAGAGGTAGAGGCAATATCTGTCTTTGCTGTCTGTGCCAACATATTTATACAGCTTTTTTGTTGTGCCAAGAAACTTTGAAGCATGTAATGTGGAGTGTGCCAGGATCAGCTCAAGTTTAAAAATGTTGTTTGCATTCAACAGCTGTGTTAAGATTTTTACATCTTTGATAGAGCACATACATGTTTGAAGAGTATGTGTTTGGAGAGTACTGAAAAAAATTATCCACTGCTATGGTTACCATGCAAAAATATACTGATGATCATAATTTATAAGAGTAGAAAGCACACTATAGTATGTGTATGTGAACAGAAATTAAATTGATGCTCATATTAAAAAAAACCAAAATCTTAGTCTACCCAGCTAGCTTTTCTAGGAAATTTTTCATGTAAAGATGTATCAACATTTTTTTAAAAAAGGTAAGTTGTTTACACCTACCACTTAACCTAAGTTAGGAGAGAATTAAGAAATAGCTTGTTACCAAAAGAAATTGGAAAAGGCTATATTTTCTGTAGTGGCATTGTTAGATGGTGGAATGCCATTGAAGAAATATCTGAAATACTGATTCTTAGTATTTCTATTTGAAAGCTGTAGCCAACCTTTACGTGACTTTTTCTTCTTTTCTGCAGCACAGATGAGAAAAAAAGAGAAAAATGAAAAGTACTTTTCCCCTCTTAAACCACATTCAAACACTCAACATATGCTCTTTGGCGCAGGTGTCTATGAGGGTGTTTCGGAAATGAGTCCCGTTGTCTGATTCAATTCTTTCTGGGGTGCCATGTCACCACAAGACTTGCTTTTCAAGGCCCAGGATGGTGTTCCGGGCAGTGGCATGGGGCACTGGATATGTTTCTAACCACCCGGTGGTTGCTTCCACCATGGTGAGCACACAGTGCTCGCCATGGAGGGTTTGTGGAAGTGTGATATAATCAATCTGCCAGGCCTTCCCATATTTATATTTCAACCATCGTCCTCCATACCAAAGAGGCTTTACTCACTTGGCTTGCTTGATTGCAGTGCCCATTTCACATTCATGGATAACCTGTGCAATAGCATCCATGGTCAAGTCCACCCCTCGGTCACGAGCCCATCTATATGTTGCATCTCTTCCTTGATGGCCTGAGATGTCATGGGCCCACCTTGCTATAAATAATTCACACTTATGTTGCCAGTCTAGATCCACCTGAGCCACTTCGATCTTAGCAGCCTGGTCCACCTGCTGGNGCCAGGAGGAGCTGTGCTTCAGTGCCAACCACTTCCGAAGCAGCTTGAACCCCTTCATATGCTGCCAATATCTCCTTCTCAGTTGGAGTGTAGCGGGCCTCGGATCCTCGGTATCCCCGACTCCAAAACCCTAAGGGTCGACCTCGAGTCTCCCCTGGTGCTTTCTGCCAGAGGCTCCAGGTAGGGCCATTCTCCCCGGCTGCAGTGTAGAGCACATTCCTTACATCTTGTCCTGCCCGGACTGGCCCAAGGGCTATTGCATGAACTATCTCCCGTTTAATTTGTTCAAAGTCTTGTTGTTGCTCAGGGCCCCATTTGAAATCGTTCTTCTTCCAGGTCACTTCATACAGAAGGCTTACGATTTGACTATAATTTGGGATATGCATTCTCCAAAAACACACAACGCCTAAGAAAGCTTGTGTTTCCTTCTTGCTAACTGATGGGAACATGGCTGTTATTTTGTTGATCACATCTACTGGGATCTGACGACATCCGTCCTGCCATTTTATTCCTAAAAACTGGATCTCCTGTGCAGGTCCCTTGACCACTTTGTTTTATGGCAAAGCCGCCGTGCCTGTCGCAAAGGCTGGAGTAGCTGCAGTGTCTG
>VZTQ01002313.1:20138-55215 GCA_013400755.1 Pelecanoides urinatrix | reverse complement strand
AATGGATAAAAATGCAATTTCCTGTTTTCAGAAATCAATAAGGTAAGACATTTTGAAAGAAGAATCCTTTTTCCCTAATAATTTTACCAGAAATATTTCTCAATTTTTCAACAATGAGAAATTGAGTAGTCACTTGGCCATCTTTAATTTCACTTCCTCAATTTCTTCTGCCAAACTGTTTTACATTTTTCATGACTTGCTTTGTCTTCCTCCCAGTCTGAAATTCTTAGGTCTGTAATTGTCATTGGAGCTTACTCAGCTTCTTTATTCTTCTTCTGTTAGTAACCCAATGTCTTCCTTTAAACCAAAGCAATTTGGTGCAATTATTCCACAACCTTTGTGCTATGTCCATTTCATGATCCTTAGTAGATTAGTAGATAGATTAGTAGATTAGTAGATGATCATAAACATTTAGAGCACAATTTCACCTAAAGATATTAGCTATTACGCACAGGAATCTCTTTCATTTTCAAATTTAAATACAATTTCTGATTTCTTTTTAAACTGTATTTAAAGCAAAGTGTTCATGCTGATCTTAGAACCGGGCTTATCACATAAATGAGAAGTTTGAGTAAATTGTTCAGAAACTTTGTAAAACTCTTTGTCTAGAAATAGCCAAGGTGGTTCTTTTGTTTGTTTGGTTTGGTTTTTTTGGCTAGAAGTACATCCCTCTTTATGAAGGAAAAGAAAGAAAAGAAAAAAAACCCTAACTTTTCTTATTTCCAACTGAATCTTTGACTGAAATGTACTCTTTACTACTAATGTTAATCCACATGATACAGTCTTAACCAGACTAATGACAGAGACACTACCACCTTTTTTCCCTGCCATTGTAAGATCATAATCTGTTTTAGTCAGTTAAAGATCCAAACCCTCCTGCAGTAGATCTTAAGCAATCAGTTTTAAATTTGTCATGTCAGATTTGCCTTTTGCTACATTAACTTTAAACTAGAATGAATTACTCTACTTATACCTGTCCCGGCCTAATCTAGTTTTACCAGTCTCCCTATGTATTATTACCTTTGGACAGCAGCTGGTCTCTTCAGTGACTGTCCATTAGCACCTCCGAACATGAGATAACTGCACCTTCCTGATGAAGGGCAATGAAGAAATATGTGTCACAAAGGACAATTTGGTGTGCCTAAATTCTGTGAAATGTAGGTGAAATTTGCCTTGTAACACGATTTAAAGCAAACAACTAACTTTGCTGGCTTGGTAACACCTACTGTTGTTAAATACATATTTACGGCCGACATGAAACTCTAACTCTGTGTGCAGTAAACCCAACTCTCATTCTCATCCCATACAATGTCTTCCAGTAAATCAGAGTCTCAGGAAAACCTTTTTGAAAGAAAGACAAGTATTGTACTTTGTTTCATGATCATATTAATAATTGGAGAAGGAGACTAGTCAGAGACCTAGTCCATCCTTACTGGCCTTCTCCAGTTTCTTGGTCATGGTCAGTAAAAAATAACAGAAACATGGGCATTTTCATCCTTTCTTTTGAGAAATGATGTTCAATTGTGTAATAACCCATTACTATGAATGTGGTTTTTTCCTTTTTTTCTTTTTTTTTTTCTTTTTTCTCTTAGATTTAGGCTTCAAAGGTTCTAACTTGGTGCTGTTATAAAATCAGAAAATCACAGAAAAGTTTGAAAAGGAACGATGCAGTTCATCTGGAACAACTTCCTCCTCGAAGCAGGAGCAACTTGCAAGACAGCTCAGTCTGTGCAGAGTTCATTCCAGTCAAGTTTTGAAACTTCCATGTTATTTCCTGTGTATATTTATGCTTTCCCCCATCTCTGATTTGTTCTGCATTCTATGAAGGGTTTAGGAGCCCCACTTTTGGGCATCAGCAATTCATATTAATCTAAGATGAAACATGAAGACTACCTCATTCCTTCTCTTTTTTTGAATGCATTAAAGATAAAATTCAAACAATAGCTGGTATCTTAACTAGAACACCACTCAAAAAACATTTGTTTTGTGGAGGACTTCAGGATTAAATCTCATCTTCAAGTCTAGCTCTTAATTTTTCCGTATTGTTTTTGTGACTTCTTGTGACAGAATAACATGCACAGTGTAATGAGTTTGCCACAGCCATAAAGTTTATTGACTTAGACTTTTATCTCAAAACATTGATATTTATGTGAGTAGATCGATGGATCACAGATGTTCACAGATGACCTAGCCAGTGGCATTATTCAATATAAAACAAAAATACTTTTCATCAGCCTGCAGCTTCTGCAAATTTGCATGTCTTCAATCCTTTCATTTTTGTCAAAGTGCCTAAAATTATGTGCACAACAGAAGCTACACTAAGAGATGAAATAGTATAGCAAAATTAAGTTTAAAATCTTTGAGGTCTAACAAAGATGCACTGGAATAAATTGCCTAGGAAGGCTGTGGAGCCTTCATCTTTACCAGGACTGAGGCTGTCAGACTAATGTAGACTGGTAGTAAACTAGATAGCATGAACACTCAATCTGATTGCAGAACTGACCCATGGAGAAAATGTCCTCCTCCACAGTTCTAATTCCTGTGAGAAAATGAAAAGTTAGTATTCCCCATGTTTTATCAATGGAAAATATTGTCTGGTGGGTTTTCATTAAATATGAACATTGGAGTCATGATGCTAACACCACCATTAGAACCACTGAATTATTCTTTTAACAGTTCTGAACTTAGGCTTGGAGATAATAAATGGTGAAAGATATTCATACAAGCTATATTTATCCCCTAAAGACTTTGGTGACTTATTATAATCAGAGATGGAAAGTTATTTGTAGAGGTGATTCATGCAGACTATCTTAAATTCTTGCTGGAAATTACCCTCAAAGTTTCCAAAAGATTCTTTGTTCCCCGTAACAAGAACATCTGATGTAGGTGTGTGATGTACAGGAGGTTCTTTAGTGACTATGAAAGGTCAAATATGAACACCTCAGACTTCACCAAACCATTTCATTATTGAAGACTGGGCTGAAATCTTTTTCACAGCTCTATTTTTAGCCTTAGATAAAACATAAAAGTTCAGACATACAGAATAAGTAAGAATTTTATATAAACAAAAAAAGAAAAAAGTGTGTCTTAGAGAGGCATATCGATTTTTTAAAACAAGTTTGAATGGCAGTGAGATTCTTGAGAAAATCATGTCATCATTTAACTACTCTTCTGATAATTGTGGTTAAAAATCCAGGGAATTTATAAGATAAAGATAATAATAAATGCTTTACCTTATGCACACAATTTTTTTTTTCTTCTAATGTACTCCTGAGTTCAAAAGATTGACCCTTTCTTTGAAAAAATTATTCACCAGTGTCGTCAGGGAGAAAAAAAAAGAAAAAACACCTTTTAACTATGTTTTCTTGTTTTAATGTTAATATCCATAATTATAGAGGATAAAGGACTTCTGTAACATGACACTAAAAATGGATGGCAAAGCAGGAACAGTACCTTCACTCTGTTAATGACACTTTAGTTGCACAAGTATCCAAGGACTCGCTATACTTCAGAGTGTTGGTGAAGAATTTTATTTTCAGGCTTTGGAGAATTTAAATTTATAGGAATTTAAAAGAGTACAAATTCTAAATTTCCTATTCTCAATCAAGAAGGAGTCGTTTCCAATTGTCCTTTTCAGAGAAACAGATATTTTAGTACCGCAGTTAACTAGTTTACTTAACTGAGAAGCAAATATTCCTGTGATCACTCAGGCTAACAGTGAAAGCAAGCAAGAACAAATCTGTACTCTAATGACTGCAGATGGCAATACCATTCTACATCTCATCTCCTCTGCATTGTAAATTCTTTTACTAATACCCTTACACGTCCATTTTAGACTTGGGGATTTTTTTTTTTTCATGTTACTCCACATTTCCCACTGGTGTTAGTAATTAAAAGTCTCTAGAGAAGACTAAAGTTAATCTGAGCTCTTGTTCTGCCTCTGAGTTTTCATAATTATAACTTGCTATATTCGTGGCTTTTTGTGTAAGTCCCAATGCTTTATGCACTGCCATAGCAGCGCTGCTACTCTTCCTTTTAGGGAAAAAAGGGCAGAAGGGTATTTCTTTTATACCCTGGGAGACAGCTATAAGTCAAGTCAGGCTTGAAAGCAGCAACCTGGAGCACAGAAGCTACAGATGCTTTTGTGGGACAGGTTTCTTGGCTTTCCAGCATGGGGTCAATTACAATAGCAATTACATCACAGCTTTAGCCAAAATCCTCCTTTTGGCATTGAAACAAATCACTTGCTGGTGTCCACTACAGGCAGCTAGATTTCAGCTCCAAAAAAATCCCATGTAATTTGTGTAAGGATAGGATGCAAGCTCAAAACAGCATGAAAAATATTACACCTGAACTCTATGAGCTCCCAATGCACTGTCTGCTCTGATCTGCTCAACAGGTCTCCTCATCATTTTTAGTGCATGCCCTAGTGTGGTTTGAAATGCTTTATTCCCACTTTTCAGGAACAAACCTAATTCTCCAAAGGAAAAGAAGAGATTGTTAGAGGAAACGTGTCATGAGTAAAATACAACCAGCCAGATGGTGCATGGCTCTGGGTCAAGGGAAGGACAAATCTGCAGCTCTCCCAGGGCAATAGTTGGAAGAGACTGAGCTTCATGAGGTGTAATCCTTCTACCAGCTTTCTGGCCTATAGGGCAAACATATATTTTGTGGCATCACAAAGGGCTCAGCCCAAGTACTCTCTACACTTTGTAACTGTTTAAGGACTAAAAGCAATTAGGAGGATCAATTAACTCAATGAAAACCTAATGAAATATCTACTGAGCGCAAGAAAATCACAATGGTTTTAATATTTGCTTCGTCTATTTCCACATGAGGATCGTCCAGGAATACCAATCTTTACACAAGGTTGATCAAGAACAAATTCAGACTAGATCTGGACAGAAATACTAGACCTCACACTTTGAAGGAATCTTAGCAGCTTGAATAGCTACTGCATGTCAGCTTCTGCTCATCGGAGTCTGCCAGGGACTTCTGGTTGTGTCCTTGCCCCTTTTCATGTGCTAACACAGGTGTTTATGTGCACAAAGATGGCTCTGGGAGGAGAAAAACTAAGTTTTTTTGTTTCTTTTTTCAAACTTATTAGTTTAATGTGGAAAAATATCCTTGCAGCCAAGCTGACTGTGCCCGCCTAAGTAGCTTGCTGCTACCAACAGGGATGCCTCCCTTTCTCTGCCCCCTCCCACTGCCCCAGATATGCAGCCCTATACTTTTCTCTGTTCCCACACTGGTTTGTGGGGTACAGTTCAGCTCACCAACTCAGCAGAAAATGAAGGAATCAAAATAATAATTAAAAAAATTCAGATAATTTTCTACTTGCTTAGGTAACTGAACTGGCTCATAAGAGCTGGGAGAGGTAAGGCACATGCCAGACAGCTCAAAAGAAGGGACAGGAGCATACCAGTAGGAGTTAGAAAACACAGATAAATGTTCTCCCTTCAGTACTGTAGTTGGTCTCTGTGCCTTCTCATTGGCATTATTCTTGGGATTTACCTTCTCTACACTTTGATTTAACGATATAGAAAGATTGGGGCACGGGAAGTGGAGAGAAAAGAAAGAAACTCATCAGTTTGAGGATAGACTTTGATTAACTGCTAGAATGAAGCCAGAGTTGTCCCACAGACATGGAACTACACTCAGTGCAGAAGACCAGGTTTTGAGCTAAGGCTACCCCAGACCTACTGGAGAGCAAGGTCTTCATTACGAGCCAAGGCATGGCCTGTGTTCACCTCTGGAGCACAGAGGGACCTGTACTTAGAGGTCTACCATGCAAAATTCCTCCAAAGAGTAATTAAAAATTTATATCTAACGTAGTATTTTCACCTCTTGAGTTCTGGGAAGAGACCCTCTGTCCATCAGATATCCAAGCCCCTTAAGTGATGTGCAATTTCCATTTAAGCAGAAGCACACTGTGTCGCTTCCTGCCTTTGCTTATAAAATCTTTGAGAGCTTTATGTCACCTGGGCGGAGCTGCCCAAAGACTGAGCAGGTCTGTGACCTCTCCTTGTCATGATCCAGCTATACTTATATAATGCCTCTCAAACAAGCACCTTCTTTACAGCAGGCAGAAATGGATCACCAAGCAAGATTAAAAGCCTGGTCAGAGAAAAGTGACTTTCTTTCATCTCAGCCAAGGTTTCAACTGCTCTTAAACCCCTAATTGCTGGGCCTTCACACTCCACTTCCTAGACTGAGGCATGATGTGGGCTCTTTCTTTATCTCCCCCTACCAGTCTTCCACAGAAAATACAGCAGTTCTTTTTTTATGAAGTAGGAACATTTGGCAGCACTGCAGGTGCATTTTGTCCAGTATCTCTGTTACAGCAGGCAGAAGCTAAATGGGTGATTAAGGATGCACAAATCCCAAGAGATTCAGAAGTGTATTTCTTACAGGCACCCAGGAGTGCTCTTGTTTATATACTATCCAAATACACTAGTCAAACCTCTCATATATTCATCTCTTCTACTCCAGTGTCCTATTTGAAGACAATAGCCTGAATTCATTTATAAGAAAGTTTCTCTGACTTCCTTCTGCTTGCCTCAAAGTCCTTAGGCTCCAGGATTGTTAACTCAGAATGGGTTTGTTTAGGTACATACACGTTTCTTAGGACTCAGCATTTAAATTGAGACATCCCAGGCTCATTGTACTGTGACATGAGCCAAGTTAGACTACATCTGGTTTTATATTTAGATCCAGTGATTTGAATGGTATCACACAGCAACATATAAGCAAGGCAAGTAGGAAATAGAAAAGCTATCAGATACAGAAGCTTCTCTTTGAAAAATTATTTCTGTGCCCAAAGAACTGTTGTGGTTTAACCCCAGCCAGCAACTAAGCCCCACACAGCTGCTCGCTCATTCCCCACTGGTCGAAACAGGGAGGGAATCAGAAGAGTAAAAGTGAGAAAACTCGTGGGTTGAGATAAAGACAGTTTAATGGGTAAAGCAATAGCTGCGCACACAAGCAAAGCAAAACAAGGAATNAAACTAGCACAAAGCTTATGTGTTTTTCCAGATAGAGCAGTCAGTCTAAAACTGATGTCTCTTCCCTTCTTCCCATCTTGGCTCTCTTAAACCCAGCGATCAGCGTTGTTTGTACATGAATAGACAAGACACTTTGCCTGTCAGAAGCGTGACTGGGCTATCTAAGCTAAAAAAGGGAAAATGTATCGTCTTTCCTCCTTTTTGACATACCAGAAAAAAAGTTAATTGTTATTAGCCAGTGCTTTAGGAATACAAGCACATTATAGTGGTACAAAAACACTAGTATAGCCACACAATCAGTGTGCAGTCATATTTGCACCACAAAGTGTCTAAACAAACAAGCCCTGCTAAGTGCCATGCAAACATGGCTAATTTGCTTCTGGAACTGAACTGGTACATTCAAATGGTGGGGCAGCATGGTTTAGCTAATTTTGACAGTTTGAGGTTGTCTGTACCTCAACTGTGTGAGATGTGGAGATATTCTGTGTTGCTTGTTTTATCTCTTTTTCTTCCTAGAAATCAACCTTGTAAATAGGGTGTATTGGACTCTGGTTGGGGGATTCATTTAACCTTTCCTGGCTTTGCACAACAGCAGCTTGTAAAACTGCTACTTCTGCTTGTTTCGATTAAAGCAGAACTAATATAAAGCAGCATTTCCTTCTGGTTTTAAGTCTCAGGATAAATTAAAAAATAAAGATCCAGCAGACAAAAACAAGAGAAGATTTAAAAATTTACATAAGCAATATTTTCAGAGAGAAAAAAAAAATTTCATTATGAACCTTGGGCAAAGATTTGAGTGGTTTCTTATTTGATCAGAACCTGTTTGTTTATCCCTAACTTTAACCATATGGGAACAGTTTTATGGAGCAGGATCATAAAATGAAAATGACAGAGCGCACAGCTCAATCTGAGACTGCTTGGGCTGTAAATATCTTGTTATCACCAGCTATGATGCTCTAAACCTTAACTCCTGGATTAGCATAGACAGTGCTGTGCTCTTGCAGACTGTAAATGTAGTTCAGCCTGAAGATCCAGAAATGGAGAATGCCAAAACCACACATTGATACAGAAAATGTCAGCATTGTAAAACAAAGGGTAATATAAAGGTGGTCAGCATCTTTAAGGAAAGAGAGAAAAAGGTGGAAAGATAGAGACAGAAAGAAAACAAAGGAGAAGAAAAATGAAGAGAAGAGAAGAGAAGAGAAGAGAAGAGAAGAGAAGAGAAGAGAAGAGAAGAGAAGAGAAGAGAAGAGAAGAGAAGAGAAGAGAAGAGAAGAGAAGAGAAGAGAAGAGAAGAGAAGAGAAGAGAAGAGAAGAGAAGAGAAGAGAAGAGAAGAGAAGAGAAGAGAAGAGAAGAGAAGAGAAGAGAAGAGAAGAGAAGAGAAGAGAAGAGAAGAGAAGAGAAGAGAAGAGAAGAGAAGAGAAGAGAAGAGAAGAGAAGAGAAGAGAAGAGAAGAGAAGAGAAGAGAAGAGAAGAGAAGAGAAGAGAAGAGAAGAGAAGAGAAGAGAAGAGAAGAGAAGAGAAGAGAAGAGAAGAGAAGAGAAGAGAAGAGAAGAGAAGAGAAGAGAAGAGAAGAGAAGAGAAGAGAAGAGAAGAGAAGAGAAGAGAAGAGAAGAGAAGAGAAGAGAAGAGAAGAGAAGAGAAGAGAAGAGAAGAGAAGAGAAGAGAAGAGAAGAGAAGAGAAGAGAAGAGAAGAGAAGAGAAGAGAAGAGAAGAGAAGAGAAGAGAAGAGAAGAGAAGAGAAGAGAAGAGAAGAGAAGAGAAGAGAAGAGAAGAGAAGAGAAGAGAAGAGAAGAGAAGAGAAGAGAAGAGAAGAGAAGAGAAGAGGAAAGAAGATGAGAAGAGGAAAGAAGATGAGAAGAGGAAAGAAGATGAGAAGAATGAAAGAAAGAAAGAAAGAAGCAAAGAAAGAAAGAAAGTAAAAGAAGGAAAGAAAGAAAGAGAAAAAAAATCCTTTGAAATACACAAAGTTTACAATAAAGTCAAGTCAGACACAGGGTAAGTGAGGAAACTCAGTCCCAGACAGACAATATGACTTGCCCAGGCAGCAGAACAGATCCGTACTAGAGTAAAGCAAATCTGGTTTCTGAAATAAATTTGTAATTTGATTTTTCTGCTTTCTCTTACTGACCATTGCACAGCACACAGTTGCAGATCTGTTGTGGCATGGCAGCTCTTACTTACTCTTTTATTGTGTACAGTTTAAGAAAGAATAAAATATATTAAAAAAAAAAAGGAAAAGATAGGAAAAAAATTAAAACCTCTCTCAGTTCTGCTGCCTGGAGGGATGCAAACACTCCTCTCCCAGTTCCAGAGGATGTTTATTGGCTTAGTTCAGTGGTGCCATATCAGCTTCAGCCAGTCATCTGACAAAAACTCCCCAAGGTTTATGAGCCTCAAAACACTTAGCATCTGATCCAGATAGCTTCCAGTGGCTCTGCACCACTGGGGTGCTAAGAAGAGTTAAAATTTGGCCCGAACTGATGTTATACCTGCTTCCATCAGTGCCTAGTTACACATCAGATTGATTGTAAAGCTTTATTGTTTTATAAGTCTCTGCTTGGTCTCTTACCAAGTCACATTAACAATCTGTTAATGGTTTTCATTATTCCCAAAGCATCCACAATAGGTATCTACGACCTGGAAACAGTCCTTAGAGGAGAGAAGAATAATGGCGATAATTGTGTTGATCTGTTCCTCAAGTGACATTTCTGATGTACTGGTACTGGGGTTTCTGAACGTGGTTTCTGCTCCCTGAACAGTCACTGGCCCATAAACAAAGGGATGTTAAGAAAATTTGAAAGCACCCGGCGAAAATACGGGGCAGAGAGATTCAATTCACTCCTGTCAGTGCTTAACTTCAAAGAAGAAAGGGAAAAAGTTAAAGGAAAATGCAAGCCTCTCTGGAACTGCTTCCTAAAAGTAAACCCTCATCCATCTTTAATGGAAATAGTGGAAGTAAACAGACTGGCTTCAGTCATTTAAATGTAAATTCGGCAAGTCACTGCAGAACCTATGAGGAAAAATCCTGTCTTAACAACCTGATGAGACATTGTAAGTCAATCTATAGTTCCTTGGTAAGGAAGGTGGTGCTAAATAACGATTAGGACATTAGCCAGCAACTGCGAAACACAACGCTTGTTCCCGGCTTCACCACTGACCAGCAATCTGACATTGATCAAATAACCTCACTTCTCCGTTCATCTGTTTTCTACTCATCTTTTATTTCATTGAAAAATAAGTTTTTGGTACCATTGATTGTTGCTTCCAATGTATTCAGGCAGCAGGAATAAGCATTTGGGGACAGTATCAGCTGATGCTTTCGAGCACATCTGTGCTTGAAAATAAAATAAAACTATACTTCTGTGATTAGAAAACTTTAGAGAATCCATTCTCTGATCAGTTGTCCTTATGGAAAAGGATGAATTTTTCCTCAGCCTCCAGGATGTTATGTAAGCAGATATAATTACTGTAAGCTGGACTTCATCACTGGTGGAGGGGAGTATGCAAAAAAAAAAAAAAAAAAAAAATTTGACATTACAGAATCAAATCCTTCTTTATGGACAAAAAACCAATNGTTCTGTAGCTTTCCTGAATCTCATGCTAAAGGACCATTTTTTTCTGTGTAAGTCATCAGACACCCCACTGTCTAATTGGAGATCATGGATCCCATGATAAGAGTAAAGGACTGAAAAATAATTGGCTGTTGCAATGCTCAGCTTTGAAGTCCCTAAATCCAATTTTGCATTAACACTTAAGAACTGCACTGGACTGGTTTACTCACAGCAGGAATTTTTCTTTTTAAAGACATTTATTCATTTTTAAATGATTTTAAGCAGGTTTCAAGAGGTTTAGCTTTTGTTAGTAAATACTCACGTCAGTCATTTGAACTAGTCTGAACAGACCAGACCTAGAGCTGATGTATCCCTAGATGTAGAGTATATGTGGCTGTATATTTATGGCCGTGATTACTCATCTTCTTTTGCATCTAGTAACTTACATTAAAGTACAAGAGCATAACATACCATTAAATAACAATGACACCAGCGTAAAAGGCAGTACAAAGCAGTGATAAACAGACAATCAAGAATGTATTTGTTACAATTATTCTCACTTTTATACATGATAGTAATTTGTTCAATAGATTTGTAACTGTTAATGCATAGAAAATTTTTCTTTAAAGAAAGTTTCTCAAAAGATTAACATGTTTAAAACTTGAAACTCTAGTGAAAGTATCAATTTACAGTGAGGTTCAGTATTGTTCTGGGTGTCCCAGGTTACATTTTCCTAAATCCTGGATTTTTAGGGGGTTATATGACAATAAGTAGGAAATAAAACACCTGCTGAACAAGCAAGTGGATTTCTTCTTTTAATGATGAGGTGATAGCTCTGAATCTTCCTCTTTTTCTTTTCATAAAGCATTTAAATGATGCTGTACATATTTATTGCACTGCTGTTAAGAAAAAAAAAAACAGAAAATGAAGAAGTCTTGCTACATAAGAGTAGGAAACAAAATATAATCTTTTACTTTGAATTTGTTTGGCAGTAGCTTATAAAATCTCTGGGTTATGTGAAGCTTTTAATCCATCACCCAGAGCCAAAGCTTCTCATTGAAAACGCATTTTATTGAATTGCATTTAAATTATTTAGCCATTTTTATAGGCATAAGGTGATCAAATACATAATGTATTTTGATGCTCCCCAAAATGTCCCTGATGTGTGCTGGCTTTTGCTAATTAAATTCAGACCACTTCTAGAGGGGGAGGGAAGGAAGAAAAAAAAAAAAAACAAAAAAGAGCCTGATGTGCTTTTTTAATGTTTCATTTTTCATGCTTCTCTTTCTCTCTTCTCCCTCTCTCTGTCTCTCTCTTTTTCTTTCTTTCTTCACAGGAAAAATAAAGGTCAGCTGTTAATTAGTGGTTTTCTGAAAGTATCCATTAATATTACATAAATTACTGCCTCAAAATCCAATTAGAATCCTGGGACATATTGAAACTAAATAGATCATTTAATTTTCAGGTCACAATATGAAATGAGGTCTAGGGAAGAAATCAATACTGGTTCAGTAAGGAAATATCAAAGGAGGGTGTGTGTGTGTGCGTATACTCACATAACATAGTCATCTTAGCTTTATGAGAACCTGGATATATCAGATAAATGTGTATTTAAATGTGCAGCAAAGCTGACTTTAAAACAATAGGAAAATATGTCTCTTCACCTGCCTGTGTTTTTTACTCCGTGAGGTTTTACATTCCTTCTGCTCTCTTCCCCCTCCCTCATGCCTTGTTTTTATTCTCTTTCAGCTGTGTTAACATCTTATTCCAATTTGAGAAAGGTGAATATTAGAAACTTTTGATTAAAGGAGGACATGACCATAAAATCAGAGTTTTGAAGTGGAAAGCTATGTACAGGTAGAAAAATTTATGAGCATTTTGTTTAATTTTTTTGTTGATTGTTTATTCTAAGTGGAGGTTATATAATTTGACCCCGAACAACTAAATGGAACAATTGGATAGACCTGGTTTCTATTCAGCTAAGGACTGTGATTCACTGGTCATTGAATAGTGCCAATATTTAAGTTTCTTGAGTATTTGTGAAGAGATGGAATTGAGTTGGGTGGCTTTGTAGGACATTTGGAGAGCCAGTGTGAGGACTTTCTGTCAACAAGAAGTACCCTTCTCTGTACCATAATGAACAATAATTGATCAATATGACATGGAAATGTGTTTTTGTTATTATTAGCTTCTCCTGTGGGAGGATAAAAGGAGTGCAAGTACTTCTACAAAGACCATTAGGTAAATGGACTAGAAGTAGCAACTGTTGAATTGATTGAATGGGTAACTCCAGAGCTTGAAGAAGTCGAGTTTCTAAGCAACTGGATTTGGTAGATGGCATCACACCCACTTTCATAGCAAAAAGGACCTGGAAAACAAATGGTTCAGAACCAAGTTGCATTAGCAGGTCAAGCAGCTAGTGACAGATGAGTAGGGAGATGGAAAAGGGGGTAGTAAGCAACAAGGGAGAAAGGAATTGAAGAATTCTGCAAATAGAAATTTCTGTTATTGCTAGAGACTAAGGGTGGAATATGGGAAGGATATCTCTGAAGACTCATCTGGTCAAATGGAAAATTAGTTTAGAATGCACTTTTGGATGGCTGCTGGGCCCCAACACTAAACAATCCTAATTTAAAAGTGTTAATCATAATAACTATGGAATAGAAACACTGTAGATAGAAGGGCAGAAAACTTGGAAGGCTAAAATATTAAAATCCATAGGTGTGAACCATTTAGAAAGGACTGATTTAGCCAAAGAAAATAAACACTGGCAATCTCTGTCAAAAATGGTACTATGTGTTCCTTAGTAAGTTGTGATTCAGAAGAAGAATGATCAGGTGAAGAAAGAAAATAATATAAGGAGATTTTAGAAATAAACTTCTGCTTTGGTAAGTTGTGTATGATACAGTGATTGGGATGTTGCTCTTGCAAAAGGTTTGGTGACTTGCCCTGGGGAGTAGGTGTGGGTGGGAAGGAGAATCTGTGAAGCTCAGTTAAGTCCTGGCATTTTAAAAGTTGGCAAGTTGTCAGAGAGGTCAGCTAGATTACTGAGGAATCAATGTACTAATTACTAAGTGTAATAACAAAGAACCCAGAAATTCTTATCCATTTAGCACAAAATCAAAATAGAGGGAACACAGGTAATATTATTAGTCTGATTGCTGTCTTCTGCTACCTCAGTCTGCATCGAGATGGGAAGAGAGGGAACGTTTCAGTGGACTGAATTCAAGTTGGAATATTGGAAACTGGTTAAAAATCAGGAAAAAAATGTCATGGTGAAGATGATCAAACATAGGAACAGAAAAGCTGTGGATTTTCCGTCTTTGGAGTTATTCAAAACTCAACTGGACAAGGCCCTCAGCAACCTGATTTAGATGGACCTGCTTTAGGGGGGTGGGGAGGTTGGACCAGAAACATCCAGAGGTCCTTTCCAATATAATTATTCTAAGATTTTTGATTCTTTAATCAGGACAGCAAAAGACACAGCAATGGTAGGATCTTGGATAAGAAACACAAGAAACTGGAATTTTTCTTTCATGAAAATAATTTTGTCTTAGCTTTGCTTGATGAAAACTGATTGCAAGATTGCAAAATTGGAATTTCAAACCAATTGTTATAACTAAACTTAGGAAGGTTTTAGGATGGTTGACAAAAAGGGAGAAGAGGTGTACTTTTTTTCTGAATCATCAACATTTTGGAAGAAAATTGCCTAGGTGACCTCCAGACATGCTTTCAAACCCCAGCTATTCTGTGATTCTGCAAAGTCTTAATCAAGTCTGATGATAAGACAAAGATAAGTCAGCGCTACAGAACTTGATCAACTAGGCAAAAATAAACATAATTGCTTTAATATACAGTCAAAAATAAAAATTGGCATCAAATGATGAGCAAAGTAGGTCATACCTCCCTGTCTCAGAAAGAACTAACTCTGAAAAAATTTTAGGGTAGTGGTGGCTAAACAATGAAAATAACCATTGTAGGGACCAGTAGTAAAGAGAACCAATATAAGAACTAACCCAGATAAACAGGAAGATCTTGAGAAGGAGGACAGAGGTTAGATGATCTTCACATTTAGCAAACCATAAGGATAAGACCTTGAAGAAGAATGAGTGAGCCACATCACATTAATGGCTTCCCCTTACAGATGGGGTCTTTGTTCTGGATTATGTTGTGCCTCATTCCTTTGTTCTGCAGCCTTGCATGGCATATGGCCCTACGTGTTTTATACCAGACATAGTCTATTTAATCTTTTCAGTAACAATTAAGTTTCTATCTTAGCTGGTTCACAGATTATTATATCAGAACTATTAAACCAGTGGGTTGTTTTTCTTCCACCTCAGTTTAGCTATTTTTTTGTTGTTGTTTAAAACAAACACTTGTCTCTGTGGTGCAGCACATACCAATATAGAACAGAATTACAATGTACTTCCAGCCAAAATCAGTTTATTGTCTATTTCAGTAGTTTTCTTATGGTAGCAATTATTCTCTGTAAGCCTGCAAGCAAGCAGCAGAAATCTGAAATCATCAAAGAGTTTTTATCTGCAGCAATTTCAAAAATGGCAGGTAGCTGATAGTTTAAACTTTAGTTCTCCGCAGTAGAGCAGTGTGAGAACTGGAGAATGCCATCTGCCTTCAACAGCTAGTTTTAAATGTTCAGGAATCAGGCTTGTGTTGCCATTGTTCGTATATGCTAGTTAAATCAAGCTGCCATGGCACAGCAACAAATTAGTTACCCATAGCAAAAACTGATGGCCACAACAACCCCATTGTTTGAGGGTCACGACTGGGTTGATAGGTACATTGATANAATGGCCCATGATATAGAAGACAGGCACCTGCTCTATGCAGTGTCATTCAGACCCCTTTATTACAGGACTTGCTCATGGGCTCAGCTTCGTACTGCACCCCAGTCCCTGTCTCTGACTTGGACAGATCAACGGAAACATTGGGATGTTTTGGGCTTTTCTCCTTGCTATGGCCAACAGATAACCTACTGAGAACACCTGGTCATACTCCCTGATATTTCACAGCATTTAGATATTTGTAATATCTTGATTTCTCCCAGTATTTGCTCACAGCACAGTGTGAATTGAATTTAATGCTGTGATCTAAGTTAAATCACCAGGATAAAACTAGAATATATGAAGACAAACTAACAGCCTGTGTAGCCTGTGAAAACTACAGGAGAATAGAATTTTGTTTTGGTTTCATTTGTTTATTTGGTTTTTTAGTTTGAACGGTTCCTTTTAAAAGACAATACAATTTTTTGCATCTTTTTTCCTGAATCTGAATGTTTTCTTTTTCTTTCATTCTTGAAACAATTTTCAAATAAATTCTATAGATTTTTTCTTTTGAATTTCTATTTTGAGAAGAATCTTCTGCTTAAATTTTACCTGAGCTCAAATAACACATTTTATATTTAAAAATAGATACTCCAGTTTTAATTATTGATCCAAATAATATTTTTTTTTTCATTATAAAACCTATTACTGTTTTATTATTTATGCCTAAAAATATCTTCCTGTGGAAATTTCTGGTTTTGAATGAACACAATTTTTTTTTAGTTAAGAAACTGTTCTGCACAAAAATTATCAACTGTGTCCAAAAATTATGCATTTTTTTTAGAATGATAAGATAACACAAAGAATCCCAAAGTGAATTAACAAAATTAGGTGAAAGGACTAATAGCTATTTTTTTGATAAAAAGGAAATAATGCAGAATGGAAGGCGCAAACTGAATTGTTCCTGTACTTTGCTGGGGTCTAAAGATGGAAGAAGGGAAGAATCCTGCCTATTTGGGTGAATGGGTCAACAGAAAAAAGTGCGCAGAAAGACCTCAGCTGTAGAAGTCATACAAGAACAGGAAAGAAAATCTCACCCGGGGTAATGTATTCCATTTTGGTTACCTAGCAAGACAAATACATGATATTGTGGAAAGAAAATGTCTTTAGACTAAAGGAATGTAAAGAAAGCTTTCCTCTCCAAAATAACTGTATTTTTAAAGGAATGTTGTATAGCATTGATTAAAGTGCTCTTATTTTGATTTCTTTTAATGGAAACATATGGAAATATTCAGCAAAATTCAAAGGCAGCTCATTTAAAACTGATTAAAAAAATACAGAACTCATTTCCACCAGATACAATTTGGTGCAAACATTTTTATAGGGGTCATATAAATATCTGCAGTTATACTAAAGAGTATTATATAGGAGTTATCTTGATTTTGAGCAAAATCCAAACTCTACCTGTTTGAAATTAGTGAAACCTGTCCCCACAGGGACGAAGTTTTAATATTTCCAAGAAAATGTGAAATTTACTTTTTCAAACCTGATTTTACTTCAAAAACAAAAGCAACACAACAACTAAGGTCATGTTCACTGTGAATTTTATATATAAAAGGAGGGAGAGAGAGAAAGCCCTAGCAGCAAAATATCCACAAAATTGTTACTAGTAATATTTCAACAAACATTCTTTCGAAATTTTAGTTCTTTGTTTTGCAACAGGAAAAAAGTGAGATTGAACTTTCTCATATGGTTTCCATTATTTTCAGTTTCAGATGTGTTAGAAATATAGCTACAAACGTTACCTCCTGTCAGGTTCTTTTTCAGGAACAGATGACAGCAGAAAGTCAGGAAGAAGTAACCAGCAAACAAAATGCACACACCAAAAACTTTCTAAACTTTCTTAAATAGCATAAAATCTTGAGTTCACTTTGGTATTTGGAAAACGTTTTTAACCTAAGTGCTGTTTCCTGTTGTTACCTCCATAACCTGAAAAAAATGTGATCCTATGCCCCCCTCCAAAAACATCTGAAACCCATCTCACTTAATGATTCACCCAAAACTTTCCTCATTACAATTCTGTTTCCTTTCTTTATACAATACCTTTTATCATATGCTGAAGGGTGATGGCTTAAAAGTCGTGCCTAAGGGTTGAATTACTTAGACTCCCTTGAGCCACAGGTTCAAATTCTGGCAGGGTTGACTCAATTCTGCCTCCTTTCAAGGGAAAGAAATTGAATTCTGTGCAGGTCATTCTGTGAGAGTCTTTCAGGGAAGAGCAAAATTGCAACTAATATCCAGCCTGCTTTCTGGAAACATTAAAGCTTTCTGTCAGAAGGAAGTTTTTCCCAGCATCTTTCACTAGTGTTTCCTCCTCTGTCATGCAGTGCTGCACTTTCACCAGTGTTGTTCACTTAGCAATCACACTCTACCAGGGGTTGCATAGATCTGGTGTGGTTATACAGGACCAGGTAACACACTGCCTTTAATTCCAGCCCTGATTTGTTTATCTGTTTTGTTAAAGTTTTACTAACACTCACGATGTCCTAAATTTTAATGTGATTTTTCTTTCAAAGCTCCAAAAGAGGAGACAAAAGTCAATCACTGAAAATCTTACCTTTAATTATAAGAAAACCGAGAGGTTTTTTTTCTTTCACACTTGCTAAAAAAGATCTTGAATCTGTGAAGCACGCACACCTCAAGGGGTCAGCAGCAGAATGATAAATAAGGACAGCCTCAAATCTATCATTTTAAAATTGTGTGGTTTTCAGCAGTCTTTCATGGTTTGTAAACGCTTTGGGCTGGCAGCTCTGTGGAGTGATGACAAGGATGCAATCAGCAGCAGAAGGTAGTCCAGGTTGTAAAAGATGTTGGCATCCCGTAGGAAGAATGGCATCACAGAACCAGGCAGCTTCAGAAGCAAAGTCAGTGCTTAAACTTGACTGACATTTCCCATATCTGGACTCTTTTTCCAACTGGTAACAATATTGCCAGTTCTCAAAAGTTCAGGCAGGAATTTTGCATGCTGGCAGCCTGTGTCAGGCAGATATTGCATGGAAAATACTGCAATAAATGGTCATGTCATTTCTGAAAACAAGCTTAGGGGAAAAACCCAAGGCTTTACTCACACTTGTAAAGAATATTCACATAGAAGTCTTTTCTGAGAAGCATCCTGACCTTTGCTTGTTAAAAAGATTTGAAATTTTACAAATTATTTTCTCATCATTTGTGTGAAAATTTGCCTAATTTTGCTTGATCCATTGAAACGTTATTTTCAGAAGTTTGACAAAAACATACTAGGGCTTATTAACCCCCTAACTGATAATTGACCTGCAAAAAATATACTTTATCTTATTACAGAATTACTGTTTTCAGGATTACAGTTGCCTCATCCCCTGAAACCACTAAATATTCTATCTTGGGGTAACGGAGCTGAAGATAATTTCCCTGGAGTCACAACCTCCAGTGACCAGTGACCAAAAGTGACCTCTTTGGTAGGGTGCTTGGGAAAAGAGGATATAAACTAAGGCAAATTCAAAGGGGTGATGTTCAGGGATCGAGTTAAAAAAATAAGCGTAAAGGATAACTGAAAAAGCACACTGTATGTCTATGACATATAATATTTGTGTCAGATAGACAATTTTTACCTCTTTATAGGAAGGATGGCAGCCACCTGTGCTGTTTTCATACATTCTGCAACCTAATTGAGGGATATACTTCCCAAGAGTGCAAATAATTGTTTTTAGAGGAAATTGCTTTTCTGGTGCCTGAGGTTGACTCTCCACCACCATCTTCCTGAAGGCCCCATGCCTTTGTCCTGTTACATCATGTTTAATATACATAAGCATAGAGAAATACTTTCATGCTCACCAGGAAAGATAACTCCCCCACCAAGTGAATGCTGTTTCCTTAGCACCTTCTGAAGCCAACTTCTGGCCTCCTCTTCTTCTAGTTGATGCCTCAGGTTTGACTTATGTACAGCGAGTCCAGGAGACTGGGAAGGAAGATGATATCGCATGCAGCCTTCCTCTGCCTTAAGGGTCTACTGTGTGGCCCACTAGGTTGTGTATACTTCTGGTTTATAGGACTTGGTCCTTTGTTCAATAAAACAGTGCCAGAGGCATAGAGGGCAACCATTGGGTTATGACAGTAGATTACTTCTCTAGAAAAGACATATTATTTCATATTTTTGGTTCGTAAATCTTCAATTATCAATAGATTCTGTTTGTGCATGCCTATATGTGTTTGTGTCAGTTATCACAACATTTTAGGTAAACACAATCACTTCAATCCATAGGCCAACGTTTAAAAAGTTGTTTCTGCTCTGCTGTAAGAACTGTGCCCATATATGACTGTTTTTGGTACTCATTCAAATGCTTTAAACCCAACAGATGTCCTTTTTTTGTGAGCATAGGAAATGGAGAAAATAAATAGACTGTTTAATATGATCTGATTCCGTTTTAAAATACAATTAAATTAGGGGAAAAAATCCAGAATAAACATTTAAAGGGTTTGGTAATAGTGTTCAGTACCTTTTTTTGTCTAGATCACTCAGTGTTTTTTTCCCCAGCCTAAGCCAAGGGAAAGTTGCAAACAACCGATGGTGGTTTCATGGTTCCCAATTCAGAAGTGAGTGGCTGTGGTCCAGTCATGAGGTGTGCACATCCCTGCACTGTGCTAGCTATCCAAAAGTACAGAGACCAAAAAATAAAGACCAAAGAGTGTTTCAATTTTGAGATATGATGTTTAACAGTCAAAATTCAGGCATATTTTCAGGGCATTAGGAAAAGATCTTGCACTCTGTTTCTGCTTGTGGGTAGAAAACTTCAGCTTGTATAGCTGCTACAGTAACATTTCTCATCAGTTTATAATTTACCTTACCTCTTGGGAGGCCACGAGAAGCAAGATATAACTTAAACTGTAAGTTACTCTCCCTGGCTCCCAGAAAATGTGAGGATTCCACAGTTGACTTCAAGCTAATGTTCAAAACTGATCATTGATTTTTCAGTTAGTTGTCTCATTAATGATATCCAGCTTAAAATTAACCTAATATTTTGCTCTTAAATTTTGAAATATGGAGAATGTAGAAAGTATGCTGAAGCACAAAGGAGAACACTCTTAGGAAGGGGAGAGAAAGAGGAGTGTGCAAGGTATTGGGCTACATCAGAAGACTGAAATCTTCCTAAGCATAGAGCTTCAAGTGAGCAATTGACTTTCTGATCATTGTTTTCTCTTTCTGCTTCATTCTCAATTACAATTACAAGCCAAAAATGACAAAGATGTTACAATTAGCCTTTCTTTACTTTCATGTGTACTAACTCACACTACAGGAATTGTGGGATGGAAGATAAGGAAAGGATTTGAAGACCTTGTAGATTTAAGCTACCTATGCTGATAAATCCTTTTCCCAAAGATCTCCTAGAGCTGTTTATGTCAACCTAAATGTCACTTTACCTATTTTATATTAAGCATTTTATTTGTGCTTCCTGATAGTGTGGACCCAAATGGCCATCACTGAAAGGGAAAGGTATCAGTGTTCCAGTGTTAAGAAATTTATAAAGCCCTGTTTACATTGTTTTGTTGATATTTTCCATAGTGACATCCAGGTAGCTGAGAAAGGAATGAGAAAATCTTTTTTTTATTATTTTTACAGTTAGCCACTATAATGTCCCTCCAGCACTATAAGTAAAAAGACAGAGGATAATACTTTTTTCCCAGTATCCTAATGAGAACTGAGAATGCCTGCGTTCCCTCTGCTAGTTCTTTTAGCCAGCAGCTATTGCAATATGCCTATAAGGAGAAACTCAAACAGACAGAACAGAAACTCAAGGAGGGAAAGATACATAGAAAATATCTCATCATCATCCAATTTCAGGGAAACAATTTAAAGATAACTAGCTTGTAAGTGATTGGGGTTGTATTGCTTTTAACTGCAGCCACCTGTTTCCCAAAGAGGAAGAATGAGTTCTTGGCTAAACCTTGGCTAAAACAGTATCTAGCTAAAGTTGGATATCTTGGCTCTCTTCCTAGAGCTGCTACAGGCTTCCTGCAGGACCTCATAGCATTTCTTACACTTCCTGGGAATTATTTTCTTCATCTCTGTCCAGTTACATGCCTGTCATTAGTTAATGAGAAGCTCTCTAATATAGGGCAAGTAGAAAAGTAATTTTTGATAGGACAGCAAAGTGATGGCAAATGTGGTGCACCAATCAGGGCACCAGAATCCATGGAGACAGTGTTGGGATTTTTTAATGATAAAAACTCTATTCTTACCTTCTGGAATGGAGATGATCCTGGATCATTGAGGTAGTTTTGTAACAGTAAACTGAGGCATATACACACTAGTACACATTTGTACTTTTTAGAGTATGTTTTATATTCATTTATACTCCTGAAATGCAACACATCTAATAGAGAGAAACCATCAAGCCATGACTTAGTTCCTATCTCTGGCATTCTTGGGGGCCCTAGAGCAGGTCACTTCATTTCTCTGAGATTTTCTTTTCCTCCCCTGCCTTTTCTCCCTGACAAAGTTCTCTGGGCCGTGTTTTCTCTTTTACATTGGCCTTTCATATTTTCTTTAGTCTTGAACTCCTCTCTAGTTTGATAGATCTGTCAATATGAAGATGTTGTACTGAATAACAGCTGCAGAGATGTTAGGTTCCTCTATCCTTGACAAGATTTAAAAAATCCTTGTGGGTTCCATAGGGGAGGGATGATGGAAAGAATCATGATTTTATACACTTATTTATTCATTCCTTCATTCACTCACAGATATTACTGACTAGTTTCAGTGTATACCCTGGAGTTCCAACACATGTTCTTAACAGTTGTTTTATTATCTGATCTTTTGTTATATTCATCCAAACTGCCACAACAGTCACCCACCTTTTATCTCTTTCTACCCCAAACTAAATAAAAAGAAAATAAACTCTTCATAATCATACATAGTGTTGGGTTACTCTGACTCAGAAATCACTCCTTCCAAGTGCAATTATAACCAACGCTTATCTTTACAAAATCTATTATATGAGCTTAGTGACTTGAGATCCAATGTGTTCTGATTTCTGAAGACTCAGACTTGGATTTTCAGGAAAACAGGGATTACACTTTCAGAACAGTTATCTCTTGTCTTGCTTTCTGGCCCTAAAAAGGAGTAAGACAGGTTGTTTTTAAAGTATGTTGAAATATTTTGGAGTAAACAGTTTCTCTGTCTGTTTCATGGATCTTACCCTGATAGGCTCCACAGTTTCTCTCATATAACCCATGCATCATCCTTCAGGAGAGGAACCCTGTGATTCAGCATGGTGTGGGTTACACAAGAAGTTTGTCCCCTTGATCTTTTTGTTTCTGATTCAACCCTCTACCACTAGTTTTGTGTTGAGATTGTTGGTTATCTGAGCATGCACAGCACTGGAAGGTGACTGTATGAAAACAGAGTTATTTGTAGGTGATTCAAGCTCTCCTTGAATCTTATTGGTCTTATAACAGCATCTACTTTTACATTGAAGTACCTTCATTTATTCACCTAACTTTGAAAATGTTTGCTTAAGTGATTTTTCTGTATTGACTTAGCAAGTTAATAGCAGAGGAGAAAGACAGTCCTTTGCTTTATCCATCAAAGTACCATTCCCACTTCCTGTCTCAGGCTGTCATTGAAAGAAGCAAAGTTATTAATACTAGCTATATTTATATTTCTCTAACATAATTTTCATACTCGTGTGCATTGGATATTACTTATTTTATTGCTTATAGAAATCTAGAAACAATCCTAAACCTAGGTACTAACAACCACAAGATATTCATATCAATATCATCTTTGTCCTGCTAAAGTTTGGAAACATCTCTGAGATTTCTTTGAGCTGTTCATACCTCTTTTTACAATATTTGTAAATTTGTTATCTATAATAATATTTGACATTTTAAATAATATTTACTTTTTAAAAAAAATTACAATAGCATACAAACTTACTTTGAGCCAAGAGACAAAAATCACTTTTATGTGAATCATCAAATATGAAATAGAACCATGAGGGTACCAAAACAACAAAGAAAAGAAAATTGAGAATGTAATGAAATTTTAAAATTATATGTGTTTGGAAAAGGGATAATAAAAAAAAAAAGGTAAATTATACATTAAAAAGTTCAATAAAAATACATTAAATTCTGTTAGAACATTTGTCAGTGGAGAATTCTTTTTTTTAGCTGAGACTTTTTTGGCCACACATTCTTGCTTTCTATAGAAATTCTACAATTTTTTTGTACCTAAAAAGTTAAAATACTAAAAGAACTAATATTTTTTTTCCTAAATGTCTATGGGAGATATATATAAGCATTGCCAATATTCATTTCCCTAATAACTTGATTTGTCTAGACCAATTTTATTTGCCATTTGGCCTACATTTTACTTGAGCATGTTCACAGTCTCTTAAACAAAGGACATTTATTTCTCATGAAAGGCATGAACTACAACAAATAATCCCTGTAACAGATATTTCACTAAATTTGAGAGTTTATATTTGCAATGTCCATATCTCCCAA
Organism: Pelecanoides urinatrix; assembly: GCA_013400755.1. Lineage (NCBI taxonomy): Eukaryota > Metazoa > Chordata > Aves > Procellariiformes > Procellariidae > Pelecanoides > Pelecanoides urinatrix. The sequence continues at coordinate 31,334 of VZTQ01002313.1, read as the reverse complement.
AGGCATATAGGTACATTATGCTTTCCAAAAGAGACACAAGATGACAATCTCTTTAACAAACCAAACAAAAAGTAAAGTTTCAAGCTGTGGTCACTAATTTGGGGCACTTCCATTTCTGAACGTGCAGCTAGAGGCACTTAAGGCAGGAGAAATTAAAAAAAAAAAAGCTGTACAGCTTTTGCACAATTCTGGGTCAAAATCCTGCCAACTCTTGAAATATAAAATTTGGATTAAACCAGGAAGATCGCTAAATAGATGCTATATGATACTAAAAGATGATTATGTGTATGTATTCAAAACTTCTGTGCACTTATGATTTCTATTAAATTAAAAGTATGTAGAATCCCAGAAATAAAGTTCTCCCCAAGAGTATACAGAGAATGTAATCATTTTGTACCTGGTACTGCTAAGATAAATGTTGATTTTATGTTGATAGCTTTAAGCAAGCAGTCATTTCTCAGCTTTTATACAAACATCTTTCATTAGATAAGGTTCATTTGAGAAACTTTTTTTTTTTATTATTATTATTTTTAGAACTCCCTTGACAAGTCCATAACCTAATGCAAATGTGATTGCTATCATCTTAACTAACACATCAGGTTGGACCCAAGATTCTCCGTTAAAAGAGAAAATTGCTGATGTTCAAAGCACTAACACCTCTTACTCTGCAAAGATGGACTTATATGGATTACACAAAAATCTTGTATTGTCGATGAATAAACAACAAACATTCTAGTTGGAGCATTAGCAACATTTTGTTGATTTCCAAAGTCACCAGATAGTGAATTGCATTCAGATGCTAGCCTTTTAATTTAGGACTTGTGTCCTTTGAAAAAGTAAGGTTTTAGGCATGATTTATTTGAATTTTTTTTTTCTTTTAAAGCAAATTATGAGAGTGATGGACTACTTTGTAGGGAAGAATGCAGTTGTGTTGGTGATATGAGTGGTGGCAGGTATTCATTTCCCATGCTGTGATGAGAAGTGTGTTTCTCTTGTGATATTGCCAGTAAGGGGAGAAAGAAGGGAGACCATTTCTTACCACTCATGAGTGTGCCTTGTTTTGTGAGAGTCAAAACATTCTGATGTCATTCACTATTATTGGACTGTCATTGTTCATAACTATTAATTCAAAAGAGGATTCTTCAGAATTGCTTAGTGGTGTATATTTTTTCCACTGACAGAAGACGAAACTCTGAATGTGAATAGGCAGCTAGAAACCACCAGAGAACATGTAATTCAAGATAAGGTTTCCACCATGGAATTCCAGTTTTTCTTGTTATAATGCTGTAGGAAAGAGAAGTTTTATTAATCATCATTTCACATTTAGTTTTATACTTCTTTCTACCCTTAACAGTCACTACATTGTGATGTACGGTGATCTTCTCACAACTGCTGAGAGATTAATCTGTGTCATGTTACATTATAATAGTATTTTCTAGTGGCATTATTTCCTACTTGGACTGAGGTAGTAAAGCACAGATGACAAAAGCTTCTGTCATTATACACTCAAGAAGATCTCCAATACAAGCCTGAACATTTGTACTACTGCAGAAATTATCATATGGTGCTTATATTTTGGAGAATGCTTATTATATAAGACATCTAAGATAGCTCCTCTCTTCAGCCTATACTTTCAAGAACAATTCCAGTCAGCTGAATAATTGAAATTTTTCCATGTCTTAGTATATTTGCTGATAGGACTGAACCTCATCCCCCTACCCCAAACTGGACAACTGTGACAATAAAAATAACCTGATATAGAGATGAAGACACAGCAAATTTCACCACATACTACAAAGCTGATATGAGCTGACTTCTAATCTCATTGGTGATGGTTGAAGAGAGGAATAAGTTTATTCAGGACAAAGGAATTTCCTGATTTATCCTCCACATAATAGAAACTGACACTGTAAGTTTTGACCCTCTCTGGAACCTCAGTTTCTGTTATCATGTAGAAGACTCCAGTACACAATGTTCTCAAAGGAAAACAGCAAATAAAAACCTTTAAAAATATGAAAATAAATAAATACTGATCCTATCAACTGTTCCTTCCTACAAAGAAAACACTGATATAGCATGACATGATAAAAAACTCCTTTATAGCCTTTAAGTTGAATGGATTCTGGCTGTCTTGAATCAAGGCTGGCAGGGAATATGCTCTCCAGACTGTGGCAGATGGCATCTGTTTTGTTTGCTTGCTCGGGTTTGCTGTATGTTTCTGAGTGTTACACTATGTTCTGCCCTGTTCTGCTAAAAGGCTGAGTAGCAGAGGTTAGGAGGGTTGCTTTTTCACTTTCTGGTGGCTCCTACTATCTGGGGCTGGTGAAATTCTCTCAATGGAGAAAATATCAGACCTTCTCTGGCAGCAGTGGATTATGATCTACTGCAATGCTGTTTTGAAGAGCTGGTTGGAAAAAGCAGAGAGTGAAGCACACAACTATCAGGGATCTTGAAGCATGAATAGAGATAAAGAAGGGTCCAGGAAGAGAAGAAAGCAGGCAAACATGTTTCTGAGGAAGGGGAAAGAAATATGAACATGGTACATATGATGTTTGTGTGCAGTGTGTTACAATCTAAGTAGTAATAAAAGTAGCCAGGTGGAGAGCAAGATTGAAGAAAAGGACCTGAAAAGCACATACACTTTCAAGCTGGATTCCTCAGGACAAAGCTTTTTGATTTGCTTTTTTTTAAAAAATATGTATTTTAATTAAAAAAGATGTATTGCTGCAGTTAGATGACATTTAAACCCTAGGATGTATTGTCACCTGACATTATGGAGACCCAAAAATTTCTATTCAAAGAGGAACAAGATGAATTCAAGGAGGATGGGAATCAATGTGTTATACTTTGATCTCAATGTGAACGATGTCTACTGCGAATAATTTTTTTTTCTTCCTCTAAATAAAAATTAATTACAAACCGGGGAACAGAAAGCCCTCTTCACTAGGGAGTCTTGCAACAGTTTTTGGGGTATGTATTTATTCAGTGCCAGGTGTCCTCTGGAGACTAAAAAGGCTCATTTAGTAAAGGATGTTGGACCCCACAGTTTGTACTCACCACGATTTGTTTCTAAAAAGAATGCCTCACCACAGGTACCGATGATTTAGATGAGAAGGAAGGAGTTCAAAGAATGAGGGAACAACAAAGGGGAAAAAAAATATGGTTTTTCAAGACAGACAATCTTCTGCATCATCTTTGTAATTTTTGACCCACTTACACTTCCACGGTTAGTTTAAGGATTTAGATCTTCCATAGTGGTTGATCACAGCAGGAAGCATGCCCTGGAGGCCAAGCAGACTGGATAAAAGTTCTCCAGTGTGAAGACGACAAAGATGGCAGGGTGGCTGACTGTTAGATCCAGTGCTAACATCCCTCATGTGTTTCTTAGAAATGGGGTGCCTTTCTCACATGTGCAAAGGAACAGTCCTTTGCACAGCTCCCTGAGTCAACAGTGTACTGATAGAGGGATGCCTGACCAAGAATGACAAAAGAATGTCTTGTTCTTCTGCCAATATTTGAAGAGTAATCTGCTCGTGCAGGAAGCAGCATCCTTAAAATCTAGCAGAAATGTTTGAAGGGAGAACAAACTTTCCAAACATTGATGAGAGATGTAACAAAGAAAAGGGGTACACAGAAGACCTTTTATCAGGCTAGGTTTTCTATGTCCTCTAAATGGATGAAGACACTTTCCACTGAGATCTCCTTCTTCATAGCTGCAATCTCTAGTGCATGCCCTTAAATTCAGTTTGGATCGAGATAGTATCTGGGATGCAACTGCCACTGTCACAGCAAATGCACATGAAGGTGATGGAATTGGTCTGTAGCCTTTGCCCCTCATCTTCAGGAACAAGAAAGGTGGCCAATCTTCCTGCTCTGTGGTTAAGAAACAATTTAGCCATTTGTCGGCCAACTCTGTAAGACTTTATAGCCAATCAGTCACATTGCCTTACTTTACTTTCTGCCATCCACACTTGTTTTAGGATGTACTTACACTTTTTCTCTGATGGCAAACTCATGATAGAAGCAAGTTGTTCTTTTCCAGCCACAGGCCATCATCTCCTCTGTTATGATGATTCCTTTGAGAGAGGAACTGAGGAGAACAGCTAAAATTTCTGAAAAAAGTAGTTTGGGGACAAAGTCTTTTTATAGGAGTTTGGTTTTCTCCTTAAGTACTGAGAATTCAGCTGACTATTATCTAGAGGTGACAGACTGGTAGAAATGGACATGGCATTTTCTAAGTAGTATCTGAAGTAGTGTGATAAGTTTTTCCATCTTACTTCAACACCTTTGGTACTGTACAGTCATCTTCTAACAGTGAAAGCTTCCCATGTAATTTCTGTGTCCTTATCTTCTCTTTGATAAGAAGATGATTGGTCTTATATTTAATTCATTGACCCAGAAGTTTGTAGAAGACCTACACTGTCAGATTGTCTCTGCTGAGAACTGTTGATATTTCTTGAGACAGTTGATATGATCACTGTTTTCCACAATTTTACATCAATAAGACAGTGATATTCCTTTCTTATCTCACTGAGAATTGTGACTATAAAATCAACAGCCTTTGCATGATCTTCATGCATAATACTCTGAGTGACATGGAGTTGAGGATTCTTGCTGAGCTTTCAGAGACCATGCCTGGTCTGACAGGAAAAAAATGTGGTTATTACAATGGGAGTGTTAGATCCAACCAGTGACTAGGAGATGAGAGGTTTCATACCCTGAGAAACATATGTTTTTCTAATGTCTAATTTGCTTACTAACAAATGCTTAAAAAACATTATTTCCAGGTTCTTTAGAACAGTTTCCTCATTTGAATATAGAAACAGCTTATCCTTCTACTTATTAATTAATTTTATTTTTTATTCTGTTGTCCCTGTTAAATTTTTCTTCTTTTGTTCTTCAGGCAAAAGCCTTGTTTTCCTCCCTCACTCCTGACTTTTAATTACTGCTGGCTTGATTGACAGAAAAACAGGATAGAAAGATTTTTTTTTTTTTTAAGTAAATGAAGCTGCTGCTTCTTCATCCTTAGTGACACAATGTAGCCAGCTATTAACAGGCTTTGTGTGTGTATAAGCACAAGTGAAAGGGAGCGAAAGAGAGACAGGGAGCCAGAGAGGGAGAGCTTCAACATTTGATGATAAAACATAGAGCTTGAGAGAATAATCACAAGAAAAGAAGAAAAGAAAAAACAAAATAGGAATTATATGAAAAGGGAAAGTTAATTGGTATGGAAAACTAAATTCAATATTTGCTTGTGGACTGCCTTAATGGTTTAATAACTGCCAATTTTGTACACAGGCTCTGTGCAGTTGTAATAAGAATTTCATCCCCAGCTCTTACAGGGAAAAGATAAGCAAGCATATACACTGTGGCCACTGAATGCCCTAGTACTGTGTTTTATTATGTTTACTTTATAATCCCATCATCCCCATGCCACCAGCATGCTTGAGGGGTAGTGGAGGCAGTAGTCGGCACTCCCTGTTGGCTCCCTGTCTTTCACTGCTACCCTAAGGTACTTAAGAATGACAGTATAAAAAATTTCTGTGCAGATGACCCTGTAGATTTGGGGAATTGGCTGCTTATAGACAGGGTATTCTTTTGGTAGACTTATTTCCTTTAGCAAGGGTGAAGAACCATCTGTGGGGATTCTTGTCATGTATAAGGAAGTTAGTCATGCTCTCTGTGGAGTTGAGTTTCTTGAATTTTAATGAAACCCATGTCAATCTGTCTCTTCTATACCCCTGCGTTGAAATCAGTGGTCAGCTAGTCAACAATCACAACAGTAAATCACAGCAGATAAGCCATGCAGGACAGCAATGAAGAATTTACAGTCTTGTTTTTTCCTTTTTCTTCTTTTTCTTCTTTCTTCCTTCTCTGTTTTCTTTCTTTCTTTCTTTCTTTCTTTCTTTCTTTCTTTCTTTCTTTCTTTCTTTCTTTCTTTCTTTCTTTCTTTCCTGCTCTTTCTTCCTTGCCTTTTTGCTTTCTGCCAGCCTTCTTTCTTCCCAGAAAAATACTCTAAAAGTGTACAAAGTGAGCCATTGCCATTTTTTGTCTTAGAGTGAGAGGTATTTCAGAAGGTGAAGAGAGGAAAGATGAAAACACTTTGCATTTTGGAGACATTTTGTCTTTCTTGATCCAGCTATGCTTTTTATTGGACATTTAAATGACTTTCCATGCCCTTGATTTCCCCAGTAACTGAAATACAGAAACTGAGGTAAACTTTCCTAATTTTTAAAATTTATATATATAAAAATATGTTATATGTATGGAAATTAATAAATCTATTAAAAAGCACATGTTAAGAAAGAGATCACTATAAACCACAGTGTAATAGAGCAATCTGTTAGTCTCCCAAGTTCTAAGGGCTATGTACAAGGAACAGTTAAAAGAAGAACATATTTTCCTTAACATGTTGCTCTATTAAAATTTGTTCTTCTGCTCTAATGAGAGAGAGAATTTTCATACTCCAACAGTATATACAATAAAGTAAAGGGTTCCTTTTTTTTTTCTTTGTTTTTTCTTCTTACTTCCCCCCCCACCCCCCCGCCACCCCCCCCCNCCCCCCCCCCCCGCCCCCTTCATACTATCTTGAATGAATAAATGTCTCTTTTGGAGTTGCTTTGAAAGCCTCTGATAATATTCTGGAAGGGGTTTTTGGAACTGATCAGAAAATATAGATGGCATTCGGCTTCTCATTTGAGGCTAAATGGAGGGAGTAGATTGAAACACAGGCATAAAGGAGCCTTCCTGGGTGGAAGAAACCAGTCCTTCCTGCTGTTGGCACCATGACACATAACCTCTTTCCTATTAAGTTCCATTTTTTAAGTCAATAAAAAGCATTTTCAGAACCAAAAACCTCAAAAGTTTGAGATGTCTGCTCTAATTCTGAGCTTAAATTTATTCATTTTTTTGTTATAGTCACTTGGTTTCATGCAAACTTTGGACTTCAGCCTAAATGATCTTTTTTTTTTCTTTCAGATGTCTGTTCTACCATGCTTATTGAGAGTATATCTAGCCTCAGACCTCATTTCATTAAGCTAAAAAGCTCATGCCATCAGTGGATGAGTCTGTGTAGCTACAGACTGACTCTCTCCACTCCAGTTTAGTCTCAGCGAGTTTAGCTGTAATATTGCCTTAGCGTAGTACCTTGCTACAGTAAAGACAGGACTAAAATAACTTTTCAGTCATCCTACTTCATCCCTTTCAATCAGGAACTACTATATAATAGACATCTAGGTTAGAAAGGCCCACAGAAACGTTTTGTTTGATACCACTATACACGACAGGCTACAGAATATATAATACATATGTAAGATTTATATTAGAAGAGTGAAAGATGCTGCAAGATGAGAGGACAAGAAATCATGTACATGGCCGTTGTCCTGTGTCCCTCCACTAATGGGTTGTTTGCTAAATAAAGTTCCCAGATTGCCGTGTAAAGTCTCTCAATAGAACTTAATCAGCTTGGACACAACATTGATTTGAATCTGGACTGTTCAGATCTCGAGGAGTATGTGATTGTTCAAATTTGTTCATTTTGAAATAATTTTTAATCTGCCTTTCAGATGGCAGATATCAAACTACTGTTCCTTTTGGGAAAGTTAATTTTGCTCCTTTGCTTGACCTGATGTTGAGCTTATACTCTGAAATAACTAGAAAAATATGACTGAATGTTTAAAGTTCAGGTTATTTTTCTATAACTTAAAAGAACCATTCAGTTTGTAGGAAGCTGTTGATATTTTGTAAATTAACAGAAGTCTCCTAAAAGATCTTAAGATGTTATCATTCTTCCCTATGATTTTTATAAATCTAAAAATCTGTCCTGCAGAAAAATCTAAAATTCTTTCCAAACTGGTACTAAATATCAAAATATTAGAACTTTCCATGCAACCAAGACATTCATTTTCTTAATTAGGAAATGTTAGGTTTTGTTTCCTCTTGTTTATGTCAATTGTAACATTTGCTTACATTAAATGCTTTATCCAAAACATTGTGAATGTTTTGCCTTCAAATTTTCTTTGTCTGTTTGAATTTTACAGATACTTAAACAAAACTCTAAATGTTGAAAGTATATAAAATTGTATACTTCAACATTTTTAGAAGTGATAATTCTAAATTATAAGGTAAAGGAGAGAACCACTTAAAATATATTTTCAAGCTCAGTCTTGATATCAGTTCTTTTTACTGTTCTTATGAAACACAACAGCAAAACTTTCCTTTCCTGATAGTTATCCATCTCTTTGATTTCTTTCAAAAGTCCATGAAGAAGAAAGAATACTTAGATTAGGATCCCCATTTAATTGTTATGAGCCTTTTTTTTTTGGGGGGTGTTTAACTTATGTTTCACTATGAGAAGTCAGACAATAGATACTTTTTTGTCTTGATATTCTGAGGTCTATGGTATAGCAGAGTCTGAGTCTGGCACAGATATGAAGAGGACTTTGAATGGGATTGTCTTATCTTTCTTTACCTACCTAAGACCCCAGGAACTGAGTTCTGATCTAAGCTATTTCTTTGGGACATAGCAAAAGTGAATGAAGTAAAGTAGGCAACTCAATGGAGCAAATCTTTTTGAAGACAAACAATTTCTCATGAGCCTAGCTAATGTCTAAGAGTGTCTAAGATGGACCACGTGAAATGCCATACTTTTACATGACTAAAGGTGCATGAGGTGAATCCAATGGTGCTGAACATGTAGTTTTGTTACCGATAGGAGTAGTTGTCAGGCTGAAATAGCTACATCACCAAAGTCTTTTCCTGTGAAATTTCTGCCTTTCACTTACACAGGTTAAAGCTCAGACTATTTCAGACAGGTAGGGTGTTCATTTGAACTTTAATAACTGATAGGGTGCTCAGACACCAATGATAATGGTTGTCACATTAGTATGTAGAAAAGGCAGGCTGAAGTCTCAAATAACAAGATACTATCAAATGTAAACTTTCTGGGAAGCATTNTCCCAGCCGAAACCAGGACACCCAATATATTTGCCACGGGTATGTTCACATGCTGTAATGCATTTGCTGCTGAAACACATTACCCAGGGAGGAATTACAGACGCTCTTGTTCTGACCCACATTCCCTTTTTTTTTTTTTTTTTTTCAGTATCAGCTCTGTCAAGCATTTTTCTTCATTCCTGTTTGGTCAGTTATAAACTGCAGCCTTTTTGCCTGAGTATTCAGATTGCTCCTGATTTTATAGCCATGAACCTGTCTGCTTTATGTAGTTTTTGTTGGTTGTATCCTGCCTTCATGTGTTTATTTCTTATGCTTAGTACAGCATTTTCTGATCTGTAGTTAACCACTGTCAAAATTGATCAAGGATTTCTCCCTTTAGTCAGGTAATTAATAGGGAAACTTATTTCTTATTTTATTTTGGAATTGTTTGTAAAAATTAATGAGGCATGTATTGCTAAATTGAAGTTGTTGAACTTTTACAACAGAAATATATGTTGCCTTAATGAGAAAGACTTAAGCATGGAGGAAAAAATAATGCAAAGATAGTCCTTACTAAAGGAATCACAAAAATGGCATGTATTTGTATTGTTTATTTTTTAATTGCACAGCTTGCAAATCTTAAGGAAAAATACACTTACGTTACTGATCAATTAAGACTAGTGCACTCAGTCCTGTATTTAAAGCACATTAAACTTGCCGCCTGAACATCTCCATTTTCTACAGTCTAACTTGCATGCAGGATAGAACATTTGAAATTAAGTCAGTACACTGGGTTACGAAAAGCAATGAACAAACATAATCTGAACCTTTCATTTATGAAAAGAGCTATTGTTAAATGTCTTTGCCTAGATTATGGTACTTCAACAGAAAGGTTAGGTCAAATTTACATGTGTGAACAAAAAAGAACACAGACTGAAAATGAGGAATTTCCATCTGAAGCTGTAGGAAAGGGAAATCTTTAACTCATATGCATCATAAGCCTTTGTTGCACAGCTTTTTGTTCCTATTGTCATTATGATCCCCTTTTGACAATAGTTGTCCTACTGAATTAATCACTTTGTTCAGAAGTATAAGGCTTAACTCTCAGTGTTTTCTTTCTCTTCTTTCCTCTTTTCTTTGTCCCTTCCAAATAGATTAGTAATCTAGTTTGACTATAGCCTCATTCTAATGAATGAAATAGACTGGAAAGAAAAGATGAATTGAAATCACCATTTAAACATGGTGAGGCTGAAGGACTCTGCACTTAACTTTTAGACTCCTCAATCCAGAAGTGGTACTCTGAGTTAGATACTGAAGTTCCCAGTCCAATGTATAAGAAGATATAAGTATCTCAGGATGAAGTTTTCAGTGCTGTGGATTTGAGCAGAATGCAGCCAGGTTTAAGAAATTTCTGAAATTTTGCTTCTCTCTTGGACTGAAGGTCCTACCTCTGGACTGAGATAGGTGACTCTGCAAGGCCTGAAATCCAAACCTCAAATCAGATCCAGACTTACTTCACTTTTATCTAAGTGCATGGAGGTGGAGATATTTGACTTTCCTGTAATAACGGATGAGAACCCGTATGCCAAAAAAGGTACACCTCAGTTTTCTAGACTTCTTTACCCAAAGGAGTTTTAAATTATGATGACTCTTTGTTTACTCTATCATATCCTTCAGATGGAAAATTCTTATTCCTCCTTGCATGCTTTGTTTCCTTTAACCACACTGGGAATGCTATTTGATATAATGATGATGACGATAATAACAACTTATTTATGGAATATTTCTTTCTCTGGTGTCTCTTTGACAGTTTTCACTTTATGCTGCTAAAATGAAGGAAAAGTTAGGTTCAACTAACCTGGAATAGGCTGGATCAGTAGGCTGAGGCCAATTGTATGAGGTTCAACAAGGCCAAGTGCCAGGTCCTGCACTTCAGCCACAACAACTCCAGGCAACGCACCAGGTTTGGGGAAGAGTGGCTGGGAAGTGCTCAGAGGAAAAGGACCTGGGGGTGCTGGTCGACAGCTGCTGAATATGAGCCGGCAGTGTGCCCAGGTGGCCAAGAAGGCCAACGGCATCCTGGCCTGTATCAGGAATAGTGTGGCCAGCAGGAGCAGGGAGGTGATCATGCCCCTGTACTCGGCGCTGGTGAGGCCGCACCTTGAGTACTGTGTTCAGTTTTGGGCCCCTCACTACAAGAAGGACATTGAGGTGCTGGAGCGTGTCCAGAGAAGGGCAACGAAGCTGGTGAAGGGCCTGGAG
>VZTQ01002310.1:0-24465 GCA_013400755.1 Pelecanoides urinatrix | reverse complement strand
CAGTCAGCCCCACACCTTACGACTGCCTGAGATAATTAAAAAAGGAGGGTAATTGTCATAGGTGATTCCCTCCTGAGGGGGACTGAGGGCCTAATATGCTGACCAGACTCATCCAACATGGAAGCCTGCTGCCTCCCTGGGGCTGGGGTTAAGGACATTACTAGGAAACTCCCTGGACTGGTACAACCCTCTGATTACTACCCACTGTTAGTTATACAGGCTGGCAGTGAGGAGGTTGCAGAGAGAAGTCCAGAAGTGATCAAAAGGGACTTCAGGGCACTGGGGCGATTGGTGGAAGGATCAGGAGCACAGGTAATGGTTTCCTCAATCCCTTCAGTGGCAGGGAGGAATACTGAAGGGAACAGGAAAACACACGTGATCAACATGTGGCTTAGGAGCTGGTGCCATTGGCGGAATTTTGGCTTCTTTGATCATGGGGAGGTTTACATGGGACCGGGCCTACTGGCGACAGATGGAATTCATCTGTCTCATAGGGGAAATAAGATTCTTGCTCATGAGTTGGCGGGGCTCATCGAGAGGGCTTTAAACTAGGTTCGAAGTGGGAAGGCGATAAAACCAGGCTCACTAGAGAAAAGCCTATGAGCGGTACGCCAGTGTCGGGGGAGAAATCGGTAGCCCAGCTCAAGTGCATCTATACCAATGCATGCAGCATGGGCGGCAAAATTGTGCAGGGAGATAGCTATGACTTAGTCGCTATCACAGAAACATGCTGGGATGACTCTCACGATTGGAGTGCTGCAATGGATGGCTATAAGCTCTTCAGAAGGGACAAGGCAAGCAAGGAGAGATGGTGGGGTAGCCCTGTATATTAGGGAGTGCTTTGACTGTGTAGAGCTCAATGATAATGATGATAAGGTCGAGTGCCTGTGGGTAAGGATGAGGGGGAAGGCCAAAAAGGCAGGTATCCTGCTGGGAGTCTGTTATAGACCATCTAACCAGATGAGGAGGCAGATGAAATATTCTACAAGAGGCTGGCAGAAGTCTCACAATCGTTAGCCCTTGTTCTCGTGGGGGACTTTCCAGATGTCTGCTGGAAATACAACACAGCAGAGAGGAAACAGTCGAGGAGGTTCCTGTAGTGTCTAGAAGATAACTTCCTGGTGCAGCTGAAAGGGGCCTCGCTTGACCTGCTGTTTACAAAGAGAGAAGAACTGGTGGGAGATGTGGTGGTCGGAGGCTGTCTTGGGCTTAGTGACCATGAAATGATAGAATTCTCAATTCTTGGTGAAGTAAGGAGGGGGGCCAGCAAAACCGCTACCATGGACTTTGGAGGGTGGGCTTTGGCCTGCTCAGGACACTGGTTGAGAGAGTCCCTTGGGAGACAGTCCTGAAGGGCAAAGGGGTCCAGGAAGGCTGGATGTTTTTCAAGAAGGAAGTCTTAAAGACACAGGAGCAGGCTGTCCCTATGTGCCATAAGCAGAATGGGTGGGGGAGACGACCGGCCTGGCTGAACAGGGAGCTCTTGCTGGGACTAAGGAAAAAAAGAAGAGTTTATCACTTGTGGAAGAAGGGGCAGGCAACTCAAGAACAAGGGATCTTGTTAGGTTGTGCAGAGAGGAAATTAGAAAGGCAAAAGCTCAGCTAGAAAACAATCTGGCCACTGTCATAAGAGACAACAAAAAATGTTTTTACAAAAATATTAATGACAAAAAGAGAGCCAAGGAGAATCTCCATCCTTTATTGGATACCGAGGGGGGAACATTGCCACCAAGGATGACGAAAAGGCTGAGGTACTTAATGACTTCTTTGCCTCAGTCTGTAATAGTCAGACTAGTTATCCTCAAGGTATTCAGCCCCCTGAGCTGGAAGACAGGGATGGAGAGCAGGATAAACCCCCCATAATCCAAGAGGAAGCAGTTAACGACCTGCTACGCCACCTGGTCGCTCACAAGTCTATGGGGCCGGATGGGATCCACCCGAGGAGGGTACTGAGGGAGCTGGCGGAGGAGCTTGCCAAACCACTCTCCATCATTTACCAGCAATCCTGGTTAACGGGGGAGGTCCCGGACGACTGGAGGCTTGCCAATGTGACGCCCATCTACAAGAAGGGCCGGAAGGAGGATCCAGGGAACTACAGGCCGGTCAGCCTGACCTCGGTGCTAGAGAAGATTATGGAGCAGTTCACCTTGAGGGCACTCACAAGGCATGTGCGGGACAACCAGGGGATCAGGCCCAGCCAGCACAGGTTCATAGAAGGCAGGTCCTGCTTGACCAACCTGATCTCCTTCTAGGACCAGGTGACCCATCTAGTGGATGAGGGAAAGGCTGTGGATGTGGTCTACCTAGACTTCAGTAAGGCCTTTGACACTGTCTCCCACGGCATTCTCCTAGAGAAGCTGGTGGCTTACGGCTTAGACAGGTACACTCTTCGCTGGGTAAAAAACTGGCTAGATGGCCGAGCCCAGAGAGTTGTGGTGAATGCAGTAAAATCCAGTTGGTGGCCAGCAGGAGTAGAGAAGTGGTTGTGCCCCTGTACCCAGCAGTGGTAAGGCTGCACGTCGAATACTGTATTCAGTTTTGGCCCCGTCACTACAAGAAGGACATTGAGGGGCTGGAGCGTGTCCAGAGAAGGGCAACGAAGCTGGTGAAGGGCCTGGAGAACAAGTCTTATGAGGAGGCGACTGAGGGAACTGGGGTTGTTTAGTCTGGAGAAGAAGAGGCTGAGGGGAGACCTCATCGCGCTCTACAACTACCTAAAAGGAGGTTGTAGTGAGGTGGGGGTTGGTCTCTTCTGCCAAGTAACTAGCGATAGAATGAGAGGAAATGGCCTCAAGTTGCACCAAGGGAGGTTTAGATTGGACATTAGGAAAAATTTCTTTACTGAAAGAGTGGTCAAGCCTTGGAACAGGCTGCGCAGGGAAGGGGTTGAGTCACCATCCCTGGAAGTATTTAAAAGACCTGTAGATGAGGTGCTTAGGGACATGGTTTAGTAGGTATGGTATGGTAGTGTTGAGTTGATGGTTGGACTCAATGATCTTACAGGTCTTTTCCAACCTCTATGATTCTATGATTCTATGATTCTAAACTAAAAGAGAGTAGATTTAGACTAGATATAAGGAAGAAATTTTTTACAATGAGGGTGGTGAAACACTGAACAGGTTGCCCAGAGAGGTGGCAGATGCCCCATCCCTGGAAACATTCACGGTCAGGTTGGATGGGTCTCTGAGCAACCTGATTTTTTTTAAGATGTCCCTGCCTACGGTAGTGTGGTTGGACTAGATGACCTTTAAAGGTCCCTTCCAACCCAAACTGTTCTATGATTTTATGATTTGTGGAGAATATTTGAAAGACATTGACTTAAAGAATAGTATGTTTTGCCAGGAAAACATTTTCATAACTCAAATCATCGTGTACTGCGCTATTAACTTAAGGAGCATGCTTGTCAGACTGGTTAGTTTGAGAGAGGTTTGTAGTGAATGCCGGGAAATACTGTTACCCTCTATTTCTTTATTAGTGTATCCAGCTTGATATAGGTGATTTACACAGCTTTCTGCAAGAAGCTGCAAGAAGACAAAAATCTACTTGGTTTGGGGACCCTTATGAAATTTGTTTCCAAGTATTCTGTGTCCTCCCAGATAAAACCACTATATTGGTCCTATCTTTTTAATAAAGTTCCGTAAGTTTATTATTATTGTTTCTTCTAGTTTTAGTTTATCATTATTGACTGCAAATCACTACAATTTTACAGAACTCTGTTGAATGTTTTTAAGAATTAAAAATTAAATGCAACAGCTTAGAAATGTATTTCAACTCCATTTGTACTCTAGTGAAGGAAAAATTGAGAACATTTTATCCCAGTACCAATCAGAAGATAAATAATTAAGTAAAGGAACACAGAAACACCATCACAGCTGTTAGAGCCACTCTATGGAATGCACAAGTTAGGCAATCCATCTTACATAATTTAAAATACCGGACCCTGAGCAAGATACTGTGAAAATTCGCACCTTGTTTTCTAAAGAAAGGTAAGGTAAATAAGAGAACACCTTGCTGAGAAAGAAGTATGAATCAAGACAATTGGTGATATTTCCCTCCTTTAATGGATTTTAAGGAGAATCAGTGGTATGGAAGGACACTCAGAAACTTATTAAAAAAAATACACATACTTAAGGAAATAGATATTTGTGTGTTTATATGTGTGGATGTCTCTCTAGATACGTCTATATGTAATTTCATCTGGTACCTATGAACTGTATTCTGAGGTTATAAAGTCCAGTGGAGAACTTTTACCTGAAATACATGGTCATAGTGGTGTTATCTATGCCCAAAGCTTTTTGTTTTTTTCTTTTTAAACTTGCAATTCACTTTTTCTACTTCATTGAATAACTGAAGAGAAACCTTTGGATCTTTCAGACAATTATATTCAAAACTGTAGCTTTAGTTTTTCTGTTTTCTTTTTAGATTTCCTGCTTTTATCAAGTCAGCTTAATCATTATTTTATAATGCCTTAATGTGTTGCCATTTTACAATACTAATCACCCAGCTGCTCAACCAAAATAATAGGTCATGAAATTTCTGCTTCTAAATCAAGGAAGTGGAAAATAAGCTGACCTAAATCCTAGGTAATGCTAGCTTAAAAATAAATAAATAAATAAAAGGAAACTTGTATGACATCAACTGACTATATATTAGAGAAAAAAATCAAGGATTGGATGAAAAATGTTAACACTGCATTTAAAAAAGAACAAAACCATATAGATACTTGCCAAATGAATAAAAATCCCAGATATTTTCCTATTTAAGGGAGAAGAAGAAAATGAGGTGTTCATCAAAACAAAGCACCAAGTGGTTTCTTGCCCACTTTACATTCCTTTCTCAGACATCCCTTCTGCTTTTGAAATTCCCTGCTCAAATAATTTTGAGTTGAGAAAAAATTACACAACTTAAGATCTATGCATGGTAGTGTTTTTTACTTTTTTTTTTTCTTCCTGTAAAGAATACTTTCTCAACCCTCTTACATTTCATTTCCTGTTGTAGTATCTGACTACCTCACAATCTTTATATTCATTCTCACAAAACTAAGGTGAAAGGGGATGGTACAGCAAGCCAGATGATCTCTGAGGTTTGCACAAAAGTCAGTGGAAAGGGATGAGCTTGAACCTTGATTCCCTGACATTCAAGACTGAGCGTTAAATGGACTTTCTTTCCATATTTTATCTATTTACTTTGATGATAAGTTATTTCCTAGTCCATCCCCTATGTTGTTTAAAAATAATTGTATCTTTTTTCCCCCATTGGCAAAAACAATGTAATTGCTTAGAAACAGCCCTTCTAAAATCATGCATTGATGGATTATGTGTGAGGTGTCCAGGTGGCAATATATTGTTTCTAGCTCCTCTGAAAAATTTAAGAAGAATCCAGAAAAAAAAAAATTCACCTTGAAGTAAGGAACAGCCATGCCATTTGTTTCAGTGGTTATTATACAAAATACATAATGCATTATGAATTGTTTTGAGGACAAATTTGTGAGGTCTAAACCACGTAATTTATCACTGGCTGAGATATAGTTGATTTACAAAGTTAAGTCATACATAGAGGTGAAATTGTGACCATTTTAAGCATTTAGCTAGCTAGAAAATGCTAACTTTTCCTGGGAGATAAGGAACAGTGCGGGAAATGATTAGTTTGTCAAGAAAAATGTGTGTATGGATTACAGAAGGGTATACTTCTTTCTTTGGATTTTAATAACACATTTGATAATTTAATTGAGACAACGCAATCAATGTTGAATTTTATCTCTTAACTGGGAATTGAGAAATAAGTTCAAATTGGCATGAATAAGTACACTGTTCAGTGGATTGAAATCTCTCTAAAAGAGCATGGCCATAAACGACACTGGCTCTAGTTGTTTGAATACCAGGATTAGCGTGGCACTCCTGCATGAATCAGTAGTGTGGCTCAGTCATACCTTAAAGAAGAGCAAACAATACACAGCTGAAAGTTGTGATATTATCATGGGCTGGACTTCAAATCATGAGAACACAAGAAAGCTGAAGGGAATAATGTTTGAAAAGGTAGAGAAGAGAATTCTTCCTTACCTTGAGACACAGTTACACAATGTCAGAGTGGAATAACAGGTCAAGGAAAGAAACTAAAACCTTATGGAAAGCTAGCTGTCTCCTGTTCTCCAAGCAAGCTTTCAGAAATCTAGCTAAAGATACTGTTACGAAATTTAAAGTTATTTTACCATGTACAAGACTTTGCTATAAAACAGGAAAGGACTGAGTCTGAATGACTGTAATATGAGAATCAATACATTTACTCTAACTAAGTTTTGCCCAATCTGAGAGTTGACTTCCTGGGAACTTGGGAAGAGTGGAGCAGGGCGGGGAGCAAGGCATCCTCAGTACATGTTCCCAGGACACATTTAATCTGAATTATGCCTAGGTCTTTGCTTTCTAAAAATTACTAATCTAGAGGCTATTTGTAAAAAATTAAAAGAAAACAGTGGAAGTATCTCTAAATTACTCTAAAACTCAGCCCTGTCTCTCAAGCAGTGCAGACATCTGCTGCAGACACTCTATAGATATGAAGTATATGGAAGAAGAGTGATGGTGTAAAGAAGTGTTCATGCTGAATTTTGTGCATAGAAGAAAGATTTTGCTTATTCCCTCTTACTGCAAAAGACTGCTGTGAGTACAGCAGCCATCTGATAACACTTATATTCACAGAAAAGGTATTGCAGTTTTCACCTGTTCCTCCCATTTCAATCATACACTGGTTCTTCCAATAAATTAAAAAAAAAAAAAAAAGCCCTGCTGGCTATAAGCTCAGGATGGAGACTGGTTTCCTGAAAAGAAAGCTTTACTCCTGCTGTATTTGCAGAAGTTTCCATTTTATTTGAATAGGAAAAAAAACAATCACAGAATGTGCTCTCTTATACGGAAGATTTCAGTCCTACAGATGTCAAAAGAACTGCTTCTCTAGTTTTACCTTCATTTTGAAATGCCGTAAGGCACTAGCAGTGTGGTATCTTCACTGTTGCCTTACCCACAGCCATTGCTTCTGTGCTGCAGATCTCTTAAGAAAAGGCTGTGGCAACCTGTAAATAACAGATACAGTTGTTTGAGGAGAAGTCTTCCTGAATACTGAAAGCAAAGAGATTCAAACACATCGTTTACCTTTGGTTTTGTGGAGGTTTTTATATGTCATTTTAAAAACTTCAGGACAGTCTTATTAATGCATCATGTGTGGTATTTTGCAAAGTTTTGCATGCACCTTTCTCAGAAAATAGGAATGTGTAATTAGATTTTTCTGGGAAAAAAAAATGTTAAATCGTATACATCAGAACTGGCTTTTGCATACGTCTCTCTTCTCTGGCTGCTCACAGTGGAAGGAGTAAATTGACAAAGGGCGGGGGATAGCGAAGAAAGGACAAGAAGAGGATTTGTGCTTGCAGGACTTGACAATGGGATGCTGGAACAACAGGTGAGTGAATGAAATGGCAAGGAAGTGAATGAAGTCTGCAAACAGCTCACTGGCTCTGGGGCAACAAGTTGCGAGTACAAGTGCCAGGTATTCCCAATCCAACCAATTTCTCCTCTGCCTCCAGGCTCTATCCTCAAAGACAGGCAGGGGAACAAGGGAACTAATGAAGAAAGTAAAGAAAGACAGATAACAATGTGAGCCAAAAAGACTGGCAACAGTAAGAAGAGAAGAGGTAGGGAAAAAAGCTGTGGTATGATTGCTTCAGCAGAATGGGTATTTCATCCTATGATTGATTGTCTTTACATATTACAAGACTCCTGTAGTAAGAGTAAAAAAAGACAAATATTGGCATTGAACAATGAGTTAAATTAAACATTGCTCTTCTTGATCAGTAGCAAAGGTTGTGTTCCCCTTGTTAGGCTTTGGGTCACTTTCATTTGAAGTACACTGAAATTGATACCAAATAATCTGTGCAACATAGATATCTTGCTTCTGGTTAAAGAAAGCAACACACAACTTCAGGCAGTGAAGACAGTCTCAGTAGAAATGTTAAGAATGAAATTATTTTTTGTTTGTTTGATATTTTTAATCCTCATTCCAATTTCATAAGATGCTGGATATAACAAATCAATGCTAATGTCTGTGCTGATTTTGGCTGGGATAGTTAATTTTCTTCACAGTAGCTAGTATGGGGCTGTGTTCTGGATTTGTACTGAAAACAGCATTGATAACACAGGGATGTTTTTGTTACTGCTGAGCAGTGCTTACACAGAGCCAAGGCCTTTTCTCTTCTCACCCCACCCCACCAGCGAGCAGGCTGGGAGTGCACAAGAAGTTGGGAGGGGACACAACTCGGACAGCTGACCCAACTGACCAAAGGAATATTCCACACCATATGACTTCATGCCCAGCACATAAAGCTGGGGGAAGAAGAAGGAAGGGGGGGGCATGTTAGGAGTGATGGTGTTTGTCTTCCCAAGTAACCGTTACGCGTGACAGAGCCCTGTTTTCCTGGAGATGGCTGAACACCTGCCTGCCGATGGGAAGTAGTGAATGAATTCCTTGTTTTGCTTTGCTTGCACGCACAGCTTTTGCTTTACCTATTAAACTGTCTTTATCTCAACCCACAAGTTTTCTCACTTTTACCCTTCCGATTCTCTCCCCCATCCCACCAGAGGGGTGAGCGTCTGTGTGGTGCTTAGTTGCCGGCTGGGGTTAAACCACAACAATGTCTTTTTATAGAATTGATATTTTCCATTAACATATATAACACAATTAATCTCTAAAAAGGCCTTTTATCTGTTCTGACACATTTTTTTCCTTTAATGTGTAGCCTTGCCAGAAGAGGACAGAAGAAATATAGTCCTTTAAAAAAGATGATGTTCATATTACTCATGTAAACTAGCAATGCAAATGTTGCTGGCAGGGTCCTTAAATCAGAGTATCATTCTGCTCTTTTCAAGACCGTATTTTCAAGCTGAAATAGTCATTGCTGAGATGAGTAATAATTACTACTGATACACTGGGAGAAAATCGGTGTTTGAAATAAAGAATATGAAAAACTGACATGTGAAATGGAAACAGGAGTCTCTTGTTATCTTAGTGATGTGCAGGATGCAGTAAAGTTCTTCAGAGAAATAAATAAAATCATGGGGTCAGAGCCTGGGTAGGAGAGAGGGCAAAGGGCAGACCTGTGTGCTGCGAGGGAGAGATCTAGTCTGCCAGACTGTGACTTCTGTGGTTACTTAAGCAATGCTGCAGACAGTGACCTTGCAGGCGTCTGCTGGCAGGTGTGTAAAGAGGCAGCGGCAGAGACTCGCAGGAATCCCCTCTGCCTGATGGAGAGATTTGTTTAATCTCTAAAGGTGGGCCACCTATCAGAGAAGAGTTTCTCCCTAAAGCCCTTTCTCCTGTCTCCCACCCACCTGCTTCCTGGCAGGGGGCTGGATAGCACGCACGCACGTACACACGTACTGAACCATCATCAAACTGGGATCTATCCCACGCTGAACCGTCACAGACTCTGTAGCTCTTTGGAAAGGTTGTTTGCTAAAGCACTCTGGATGAATGCCAGTTACAAATTACAGCCTTTCTTTGTGATGCCCCTGAAAGTTTTAGGAAAGAAGAAAGTAGAATGAAAGGAGAGGTCGTCCTGAAGGTTTAATTTGGGGACCGGAAGTAGAGAAATGGTATTAATTTCCAGAAAAGAAACAGAGACAGGATAAACCATTTGAGAGTGATCAATACCATCTACACTTTAATATAAATTGACTGGAAAGCTAAGTTCTCAACATGGCAGATAAGTTTTAACCCTGAACTGGAGTAGGAATTCCACTATTAGTAAAGTAAATACCCTGTACTAGACAGATCACATTCCTGAATAAACCTGCCTTCTTGACAGGCCCAGAGTCCCTGCTTATCTTCCAGTTTTGAAGAAGGTAGAAACTAACCTCTGGGAAAAAAGGTGCTGAACTCATTCCCGAAGCAATGCTGTCATCTGCGCAGAAGAAACTGTCAGCCTGAGGTGGAAAATATATTAGGAAGAACCTGTACAAATGCATGTACATGCCTTTTCCAGAAATAGTAAAATACATTCCTACTGCCTAATAAACAGGATAGAGTTCTTTAGTCAAGGAAGGCTTCAAAGTTTCCCAAACCTATTCTTTTGGTTCCAGAAAAGTTTAAGCACATATCAGTGATGTCTGTCACAGTCAGATACTGGTGTACAGTGTGGCAATCCTTGCTGAGTTGTATGATTTTCACTGTTGTGTTTTGGTCAAAACTTCTGTGTTTGAGCGAGGCTGCAGCAGCCTAATCCTGGACGGCTCCTTGAGCCGTTGGATGAGCACAGTGCCTGGCTCCATGTGCGTGCGCTATTTCCACTCACTGCAGTTTTACACCTTCATTTCCTGCTGCTAATACCAACAATTTTCAAAAATAGGTGGCCCCAGGTGATCATAAGTAATCCTTTTAACTGAGAGACAGCTTTAGTTTCTTTGCTTGTCATGTTTGCTCCTGCACAACCCTTGGCAAACATCAACTAGGAGTTCTGCCTGATGCTTTCAGCTTCAAAGGGGACCAGACTGCAGCCTGTCATCATAACAGGCTATGAAACTATGATAGTGTGTTTACCCAGACAATTACCATTTTGATCACCAGTTCCTTGTGTTGCAGAGCCTTTCTGTCCTTGCCTTATTGGGATTGCAGAGTTTCCTTCTTGCAGGCTCTGTGTTGCCATGAACTCAAGGACTAATTGATTCTTCAAACTGTTACAGCATGAATAAGTGCATGTACTGACCCTCATTAGATTGCTTTCATCTGTTAATTTTCTAAATCAGAGAATGTAGGGTTATGTTGAGTCACCTTTGCCAAGGAAATATAGAAAGGTTATTTATAAAATTAAAGTAAAACAGGAGAAGTAGAAAAAGGCCATCATGCAGCAAAATTGCAGTCAAGGAAACAATGTTATGACTCAGAGATAAATTAATGCTTTGCTTCAATTGTGTCAGTTATGTTGAACAGAGGAACAAAAAAAGTGATAGCTAAAAAACACTTAGAATGACAAGTTAAGGTAAACAATGCAATTACTGTGCTTGAACTGAAACGGTGTAAACTATTCCTCAGAAAGATAAATAAATGGCATTTGAAACTGTGTATATAACAAAGAATTAAAATCTTAAAAACTAACACAAGTCAGGGATAGTACTCCCAGACTGCAGAAAGACAAAACCAGATACTCTGTTTAAGAAAAAAAATATTTTATATATGCCTTTAGTAGTATACAGGACTTTAGAAAGATGCTTGAAAGAAAGAATAATTCATGGACTGGAAGTAAATGAGCTGGAAAGTAATGTAAGTTTACCTAAACAGATCCAGTGTTACCTGAGCTATTACTAATAATCGGTGTTCCAAACTTAGACAAAATACCTAATCTTTTGGGACTGTTGTACAGTGTTTTAGGGCCTCACGGGAAGTTACTAGCAAAGATAAAGAATTTAGGAGTTGGTATAAAAAATTTTGAAGCAAGCAAAGAAATACTTAATTGGAGTAATGACTCTATTGACAGGAGAAGTCATAGGCTACAGGATGGCTGCCTGTAGAAAGGGATTTTTTTCGTTTGTTTAAGAGATATCTAAAAAAGTTTTGGTGTTTTCTTTGGTTGAATTAAGTATTTAAATTTACAATATTGGCAGGAAAAAAGGGTAGATGTGTGCTAACAAAATTTGCTGATGGCAGAACCTGAGAAGCATTGAAAACATAAAGGTAGAACTGGAATATCATAGAGAGGTGTAGAACTTTGAGAAATGAAGTAATAAAAAAGGGAAAGATGTAATAATACAAAGTGCAGAGTCAGGCATTCAGGGACTAATGACAAGAACATCTCTTATACCATAGCACTTCACAAGGTAGAAATGAAGGGGAGAGGGAATTGCAATGCTTGCTAGTGAATTTTTGAATGTTTTTGAGTTATCATTGTGATGTGACATGGAAGTGGTGAATACAGTTCTAGGCATAGTGGGGAGGCATTTCTGTAGAGAAAGGAGAGTTTTGATGCTGTTGTGCAAAGCACTGATCAGACCTCTGGAAGATTGTTTAAAATTCTGGCCACCTCCCTTCATGAGAGATCAATTTCAAACTAGAACTGATGAAGAAAATATCCACTAGAATAAAAAGAGAATGGAAAGCCCATTCCCTTGAGACAACGCTAAAAGAACTTGGCTTGTTTGTCATAGAACAACAAAAAGTAAAAGTGGATATGATTTATTTCTGTGCACTGAGGAAGGGGTAAATACTAGAAAAGAAAGAGCTTTTGAAGCTTAAAGGGCAGAACTGACTTAAAAGCAAATGAATATAAACAGGTCATAAGTAAAGTTACTCTGTAAATGTAAAGACTCCTCAGAGGGTTGAAAGAGTGCAAATATGCCTGGAAAATCAGATCTGAAGAGAAATTACCACTGGTTCACCAACAAAATGAAAGGAGGTATCCAGTGCAGTTTGAGTTAAGATTATATGATTTGATTGTCTGTGATTGCACAGGAGTCTGGTCAGTGTCCCAAGAAGTCTTTTATTCCTGTGTTCCTCATTACCCAGGTGATATAAATTGGTGTGAAGCTCCTTGAGCTTTTCTGTGCTAATTAACTGTGCTCCAATACTATGCATCTTTCAGCAAATCAGCACTGCTTTTTAGGTAATTAAGTTCAGCAAATCTCACAGCAGTGAGTGCTGGCATCTGGGAATCTTTCCTTGTGACATTTCTCCTTTTCTCTAAGCTTTTAAAGTATTTTTGAAAAGCCATCTTTCTTCAATATATGTGAGTATCTGAAGAAGAATGTAAGCACATATCCTGAGTGGTTGGCCTCTGTGTATAATGCAGAATTATAATACTATAATTTGAATATAGGTGATAAATGCTAAAAATATTCTTCTAAAAAGTTTCACTGTGTACAGAGTGTAATTACTTTTGGTCTCATATTTATTACAGACCGCACAAATCTTTTTTTGTGATGATTTGTTACATTTGCTTCACAATGGTACTTCTAATTGTTACAGGGTTATTTTTATTCCAGTTGTACTTGCCAAGAAAAACATTTTAAAATAATGTCACTTTTTATTTTCAGAAATACCAAATTTCCTTACAAGCAGAGAGAAAGCTGGGTACAGTCATACAAAGTGCAAAAGGGAGCTAACACTCAAACCAAGCAAAAGAGTTTTTAATTGTGCTTCTTTTGGAAATCCTGCCATAAGGCACAGGGGTGCACCTGGTCATTGCATTTCACAAGAGGAAGTTGGTCAGAGGACACTGTAATTCTGCCTCTCAGAATAGGATGATAAATATTTCCAGTTGATGGAAACAACTTACAAGTCCAAGGTTTTAGGAGCCAGTGCTGAAGCTGCTGTTTCATCCTGGCATTAGAAACTGGACATATAACAAATAATTGTTTCACACATACAGGGTTTGGGTCATGAAATTCTCTTTTTCTCTCCATATCAGGCAAAGACAGGAAAGTAAAAGACAGGGCTGAGTCTCTGGGTCCTGCAGTGGACAACACATTCTGATCCAGGAGACATGCTAGGTAGACAGTGCTTCATCCCATTAATCTTTTTCCTGATTTGGGGCAGTGACTGCTCTCTTCTATTTCAGGCTCGCTCAGAGTAGTTAGTTCTGCGTGCTGCTGTGGAGTAAATGGTGAACGTTAAATTAAATCCCGGGTTGTATATGTAGTTCACTGCACAGCACGAGGAAGGATGCAGCAATGAACACAGTAAGCCTGCAAAAAGAGGCACCAAATGGCAAGCACTGCGTGATTTCCCAGCATGCATACCTGCCAGTGATCTGCTGGGTAACTGTTGATGAAGTAGCCAGTTTGACACATGCAAAAGTAAAATTGGATTAGAAGCATACAACTCTGAGATGTGAACTTGCTCAGACAAGAAAAAAAGCCTACTGGTTTTCTAGAATATTCTGATTCAATTGTTAACAGTGAAAATGCAGATATTAAAAACATTATGATTCCCTCAAAATGCCTGACTCAGTGAAAGCAGGGCCGGAGTAAAACAATGTAACTGCATTTTTTAAAAACTCTGCTTTTAGAAATGGGGAAGAATTACAAGATTTTCTTGGGAAAGGCGTGCTGAGAGCTGTTAGAAGCCAAATCTCACTGGTTTTACTAATGTTAATAGTGCTATTGAAATCAGTGCAACTCATTGTGTGAGTGAGGCAATCAAGATTTGGACCCACACCGCTGCTTTGTAAACATCAGCATCACAGAGATTAATACTGACTAGCCAATGACATGTTAAAGCCTTAGTAAAATTAACTGTGTTTGGAAGGCTGTTCCTTTAAAATGTAAAACAAATGGCCCAAATGAAATGTGAGACTTGTGGAGCAGAGAGAAAATCAATAAACCAGCAAACTGTAAATGGTGTGGAAGTAACTTCTTTATGTTTTCCTGGTTTTGTAGTTTATAGTTAGCACCAGTACATAAATGTAACAGCTTTGTGCAAGGAAACAAAAGTAAATCTAAATCTAGAGAGTGTTGTGATGAGCTACCTTCTCCTCAATGAATTCTTCTTTCTTCTATGAAACATTAGAATTTTTTTTTAGATCCTACTATGTGAAGGTTGGTTAGCAAGTGTTTGGGGGTTTTATCAATTGTTTATTTTCATGTTTTCTACATTATCTGTACATTTCTTATTTCATTACCACTAATTTTCCAAAAATAGAGTTCATTGATCCTCATGACTTGCCATTCAATATTTCTGTTTGTAAGGATGAGAGATATTTTAAAAATATGTACTGAAAATCATTCAAATACGTCAGGTTGTTCAGGTTTCTTTTAAGGACTTTATGGTGCTTCTAATTTCTATGTTCTAGAACATGCTCTAAACAATAATTCTGCAATCTTCATAATACTGAGGTAGAATAGGGAAATTCAGGTCTATCTTAAAGGCATTAACTTATTAGGAAAACATTTTTAGTCATGACTGCATAAACCTATATAAACCTACGCTGGGTGTCTGTACAATGAAATGTCATGGAAGAGTGGTATTTAAGAGACCATTCCAGTATATGGCTGCCGATAGACAGATGACTGCGAAAAGCCATGTTTTGGCCAGGAAGATTGGCCCCTTCCTCATAATTTCAGAATAGAAAAGGTTGATTGGGAAATGGACAAGCAAGGTAAGTGTATATCACTAGGTGCAGGGCTATAAGTGTCTCCTCTCATCCATAGTTTTCTTGATTTTCATCTGTATTCAAGAGAATTGTTGCGTACATCATACATGCGCACAGAGCTCTGAGAAAGAAGTGAAGAGGAAGGAAAGGGCTTGGTTGCGGGAAGTGAGGGTTGGATGAAAAACAAATCCAGCATTCAGCTTCCTCAATTGTAAATTGAGGTGGAATGGTCTCCCAGCTTCCTTCCAGACCTTGGTAGGAGGAAACCTATCCAAGCCTGAGGACAGGTTCATAGGAAGTCTTTGGGAGCTGGCATGCAAAGTGATTAATGTGAATGGACTGATGCAGAAAAGTTGCTGAGGAGAAGATAAGCAGTAACGCCAAGCCTGTTTACAGAACTGTGTTTAACAGTGAGGATGCTGGAGAGTGGGGGTATGGCTATCTGTAGGCATAAAATATGTGTGTGATACTAAAGCATAGTCAGTAGGGTTGTTGCAGGGAGAACATGCTCTAGGCTGGCAACAGCTTGTCCTGGTTTAGTTATTTCTAATCACACAGGAAAGTGTTACAGCCACAGCTCCCCCACAGATCTTTGCAGTCTCCAGGTCTCTTAAGATTTTTGTGGGAAACCTCCAGAGTGGCCTCACCAGCGCCCTGGTAGGATCATAACCTGGCACAGCAAGATGAGGCAGTCAGTGAACCTGTGGAGGGATTCTACATTTATGTTCTGAACCTGTCAATGGAGACTTAGGAATAAGGTAACTGGATGAAAATTTTAATTATGTCAAAATGGAGTGCCTGAGTAAGCTAATTACTAGTCATGACAGAGATTTTATTCTTAACAGGAACAGGTAGGGGACTTCTTTTGAGTCTAAAGAATGTGCAAAGTATACATCAGAAGTAGGAAATTCTGCAGTAAATTTAGCTTACTTCATTAAACACAAAGCATCTGGCAGCAGATCAAAGTCTTCTCATATTTATTCAGTTTGATAGTTATTGATTTTTATTTTTCTCCATGTTTTAATTTCATAGAATGTCAATAAAAATTGTATAAGGACAGGTAGAAAGAGATTCTCATCTGGTGAGCTGACTGAAATCAATGAAGTCATGTCTCCGGACACCATCTGAAGCCCTTCATCTGAAGTGTCATAAGACACTGATTATAAAACCTATGGTGTTTTTTTCTGATCTCTGATTAAAGTAGTCTGCAGGTGCTTCTGATGTAAATATTCACATTATATTAAAAGTCTGTGTTTTGAAATTCTGGAGTTCAAATTATGAACAGACAACTCAGTTGCATAGACAGTGATGAAACTTGAATCGAAAAGGGATACAAACATAAGGAAAGAGCACCTAATTGCAAATATGAGCACACATTTTTACTGACTGTTGTTCCTGAAGAAGAGGCAAAAATAACTAAAATTAAAAAGAAACAGGATCTCATTTTGTACAACAGTAGTGTTAGAAGTGTTGGGATTAGTGGAAAAAGGATGTCTGATTTTACAAATAAGCTTCACTTTTGTAAATGTGTTAACCTAGAAAGTAATTAGAATCTATGGAGTATGGATTACTGAGAAAATTTTACAACTGAAGTCCTGACCCTACAGAATGGGAATTTTGCCATAGCTTAATTGGGGCTGACATTTTATACAGTGCTTCATCACTAACAATTCAAGGATCTGATCCACAAGTGATTGCACCACTTGGAGTTTTTCCATTGCTTTCACTGATCTTTGGATCAGACCCATGTTGCAGATGCATCACTCTTCTGTCTGCAGGGTAATTTCACACATAATTGTCCAAGCTATCAGAAGAGCCTTAGGCAAGGTTGGGAAAGAACATCTACATCTGGACAGAGACCTTGAGATGTGAGCAGTACAACAATTTTAAAAACCACCACTATGACTTTTCTTGGTCTTAAAATTTAAATAAATATATTCCTTTATTGCTAACTTGTAACTTGGCTAGAAAAAGTAAAACTTTTTCCTGTGCATTGATCCAGCTCAAGAACTTTTGCATCAGCTGTATCCTACATAAATACTATTAGGCTAAATGTGGAATATTCCTACTTCCCTTTCATATAGGGAGCATGTGTTATCTATATGCAAGCATCAGTTTGGTAAGAGTCACTGAGCTAAGCTCAGCTGTTTACTTAAACATGTTGAACATGAAGTATCAGAATAATCCCTTGACTTCCGAGAGGCTTTTCACCTGTAAACCATTATGTAGAGCTCAGACATTTGGTGGGATTAGGGCAAGGGTGTTCATTAACTCTCAAGACAGAGGCCGGGTACTCAATTTGACTAAATGAAGAGTATTGCTAGTAAATCTCAGACTTAAAATGTTTGTTCATTCTGGAAAAAAAAAGAACTACTTCTCTGTAAGCCTGATTGCTAGATTTAGCAATTTGATTCTTTTTAGGACTAGGAAGCAAATGCTGCTACTAGTCAAGAAAAAGTAATATAACAGCTATTACTGCATACCCAGTCATTGTTGCTGTCCTAGTACACTGTGAACACCTGCATTTTTCTGTTGTGACTTCAAATAGATAAAAGATACCAAAATAAGCTGCTTGGTTTTATGCAACAAAGTGACTTTTAAAATTCATTAACTCGTGTTCTTTCCAATGGAGCTTTTAATGCAGTCACCTTACAATATTTAGCATCAAAATATAATCCTGCTAGTGTCCTCTAAGTAGATTACTTCACAAAGATAACATCCAAAAAAGTCTTTTAGTTGCTGTTGGGGAAAAAAATAATTTAGTTTAATTTCTGGTGTCTCCAAATGCTGCCCATCTCTCTGTAATTGTATAGCATTATCACTATTCACTATTCTGTCTGTTCTTGTATAGAGAATTGAAACATCATTTGAGTTTCCTCTGAGGATGGATTAACAAGATCTGCTGTGACATGACTTGATTAATTAATGAGACTAGAGTATTCTTTGGTCCTTATGTGCTGTTCTTGAACTTCTTAGATGGGAAAATTCTAACCTTCAATATTTTAGAAGCCAACTGGGTAAAGCAAAACTCTTGTATGACCTTCACTAGTAATAAAACTGAAAATCCATTATAGAATGTACCTGAATACATATTGTATTGTATTGTACATATTCAAGGTGATTTAATGTTTTTTTCATATTTGAAGAATGAAAGTGCACATGGTTAAAGTACAGAGTACAGAAAAATACTTCACAGACTGTTTAAAATATAATTAGATATGTCTTTACTTTTCTTTCAACAGTCTTCTACAAAGAGAAATAGGTCTTGTGAGTCCTGCATTGCAAAAAGTCATCACACCCTGTTTACACACCCCTAAGGAAATAGAGAAGGTTCTCAAAGGGCAAATACAAGATGACAGCTAGCATATCCCATCCATTGACCCTGTTTTAGAAGCTTCTTGTCCCTGATTGAGTGCCAGGCTATGTAAGGAAGTGTCGAGAGCCATGTCTGTGATATACACGTGGGATACACATTTTAATGCTACCAGGTCTGCCTATCTCGCCAAGAGACTGAGACTAGTCTAAGACAGCCAAATTCCTTCCATTTTACACATGACATGCTAACACTAGAGATGTTCAGATCCAAGCAGCAAAATAGGTTCCTCTCAAAAAAACCCTGGCTGAATCTGAATTCTGAAAATCGACACCTGCTAATAGGATTTTTCTTACAGTATTGTATTGTGAGTAATGTGAAACTAAATTGCCTGAGAGCTGTGGGAATTGTGTCAAAAAATCAAAATGACTGGTAATGTGGGGAATCTGTCAGCATTTTTCTTTTCCATAGCTGTTGACAATTCTGGCTATGTAGAAGAGATTTTAACTGAAGAAGTTTCAGAGCAAGAAAGATCAGACTGCAAACAAGTGGAAGGAGGCTAGTTAAACATTCACTGACCACAGATCAATATCCTGCAGGGCAAAACTTTCTGGAGATTGTGTTGTAGGCAAAGAGCCTTTTTCTCACTTTTTTCAGGTATAGCAGAGAACACTTTTAATGGAAATGATATTCAGAGCACTTTAAACACTGACTTGTTCAGTGGAAAAGAGGTGGAAAGACCATTGTTGTATTCACTGGCTATGTTTTGAGTACAGTTTGCTTATTAGATGCATTCTGTTGAAGCCTTCCAGATTGGGCAGTCTGGAACCAATATGCAGGAGAAATCCTTGCTTGCAATGCTGGACAGGACAGAGGTAACCAACAAGCAGCAAGCAGATCTGAACTATCAAACGCCTGCTGAATTGTAGCACTTAGGCTACATCTGGCTGTTATATTAGCTTATGCATAAGCTTGAACTCTCTGTCCACACAGCTTGTGAGTTGAATTTGGAACCATCTAACTAGGTACTCGGAAGGGGAGATGAGTCATAGAAGAGTGGTGGGCATATACCCCTACAAGCAGTAGAGAAAGAATTGATTTACATCAGATCGCATAACAGACCTGAGGCTATCTTCAGGCACACCTGACAGAAGTAATAGAGATCTGGGTTTAGGGACCTGATAATGCTGTAAATTGAATTGTTTGTGGAGCTTAGTTGGTTTTATCATTAAGTCAGCATTTTAGTGGAGGCTCTCAGGATCTATAGTTTGCATGTCGGTGCTAAGGATGGCAGATGATAGTTTTTCACCTTCTCTTCCCTCCCTGCCCCCACCAAAGAAATCCTTTGTGAATCTAAGCTCATGGGACTTACTTACTATGTGTAGTCTTCTCAATAAATTGGTTCTCAGTATGAGATTGTAAATGTTAAAAATTTCTTGCGCAGTGAAAAGCAGAGTTGAAAATTAGGTTTGTTATCTAATTAAACAGGGATCAAAATGATTGTTGCTATTGTATACAAAGAAAGACAATAACTATGCAATGTACATTTCCTCCTCAGAGATCTTTTGAAAAAAATTAACAGATTAACATTATGGATGTCAGCTGGTTTTGCCTTTGCAGATGCCAGACAGCATTAGCAAAAAAGTTCTTTAGCTAATATCATCAGACTGCTTCCCTCCTACATGCCAGCATGAAATTCGTTTTAATGAAATTAGACCTGAACACATCCAACAACCCTAATTCAGTAGCAGAGCTAGAAAATAATTTATTGTGGGTGACAGAGAACAGCTATAAAATACAAAATACGTCTAGTGAGATGGGAAAAATGAATTATTAGCCACTGATGGCCACCAGTACTACTGATCTCAGAAGGATAATGTCACTGGCAGACATAGCATCAGTGGATGAGTGGACATTGCACGGACCTCTTGAAATGAGTCAGGTCCTTTGTAGTATCATGGAAAATCTGAAGTTGCCTTTGACCATCTTAATTTTGGAGTATGAGAGTGATGCATTGCTACTACCTGGTTTTGATATCCCTACTTAGATAAATGGTCCCATATCAGGGACACAAATAGTC
The DNA here is from genome assembly GCA_013400755.1 of Pelecanoides urinatrix. NCBI lineage: Eukaryota > Metazoa > Chordata > Aves > Procellariiformes > Procellariidae > Pelecanoides > Pelecanoides urinatrix. Next base: position 3,948 of record VZTQ01002310.1, on the reverse strand, counting down.
CCACAGAAAATAGTGTTTCACATAGGCTGGACAAGTATTGTTAGAGTTATTCAATATTTCTCTTAAAAACTTTCTTTCAGTCCACCAACTTGTAAGCTTTTACATGCAGTTTTCCTTCTTTGGTATGGGTTTGGGTGAATTTGGGATAAATATTCATTAAAATGTTTCAACCTTATAGAAAATAGGCATGACAGGGCAGCAGGATTATAAGAAATATTTTCTTCTCTTTTTATGTATTGCTTATTTAAAGAGTAAATCCTGCTTTTTTCTTTGAAATGTTTTAATCAAATGTTCTTGAGGTAGAGAAGTATTGTTAAATCAGGGATGAGCATGTTGTTACCCCATGAAAATTTACCCTGACTTAAAAAAATTTACAGTTTAGACATGATTACTGGTTTAACTTTTAACTATAAAGTTCCTCAAAGGTTGTGCCTCACCTGTATGTGCTTAAGTCTCGTACTCAAAAAGATTTCCATTGAAACTATAGCTGTACAGATCTGTGGCTTTTCTCTCTGGTTCTAGTTTTGAACATCTGCATTGAAATTAGTGAACTTCCATCACTTTTAGCCTCAGAGGAACTTGCTACTGGACATAAGCAACATGGAGGAAGCAGGCTGGCCCATCTGAGGCTATCTGGGCCATAAACCAGATAATCCAGGGAAAAGAAGGTCAACACAGACTGAGGTAAGAAAACTGCTTGAGAGTAAAGGTAGTGATGAGAAACTTGAGAAAGGAGAGACAGAGAAACACAGTAGGAAAAATACATATATATATAGAGAGAGAAAGCTTGGATGCAAGTGCAGGCAGAGACTGAAATCAGCTGCTAAAGTTGAGATGATAATTAGAGGCTGGGAAGGGGAATAAAGCATTTCCAAGGTGGAGGGGAGAGTAGAGCTAAAGAAAGATGAGTCAAGGAGGAGGCAAATAACTTTTTTCTTTTCCTAACTGAAGAACACCACTTTTAAGAGTGAGAATAGAAAAATCATGAATCCCACAGCTCCCCTGCTCTCAGGAGAAAAAAAAAAAAAAAATTGTAAAGCCCTGTGGCAAATAAATACATAAATACATACCTATTTTCTCCTAATGCTCAGAGAGGATGTTTTGCACTCAATATTTTAAAATGCCCTATTAAGCACAGTTTCACATTATCTTCTTCTATATAAATGTGAGTGCATGATAACATACTATTTGTATCTGCCTCATTTAGAGCATGGTATACAGTCTGATCACAGGAGAGGAAGTGATATTAGCCCCACTTCATAAGGCATAAGAAAAGTCACCAACTGGTTTACATAGAGTGTCCACTGGTCTCAGAACTGAACCTCAAATTAGGTACACAGAAGACAAAGACTATACAGTTGCTCACAACTGTGAAAAGTGTAGTGTCAGGATTCTTGACAGATAAGCTGGGCTGATTTTTTCTCACCTCAGGAGATGAGCAGTAAAATGTTACTGCATCAAGCTGTCCACCCAAAATGTCCCTCCCTCAGAGAAGAATCAGCAGAATAAAACATCTGCTACTGCCTCAGCCATTGCCATTCAAAGCGCAGTGATTTTGCTTAAATTGCTGAGGAAAGTCGGCTTGCGTTGCCATTGTCATCAGCGTGCCCGGGCGGCTGAGATTCTGACACTCAGTTGTGCTGAGTCTGTTTTGGAGATGGTAATCTACAGAAAGGCAAAACTACAAGAAGTTCAGTAGGATAGGAAGGAAGGCAGAAGCCATAATGCTTTACTCAGTGACTACAATTCAGCAAGCCTTGCATTTTGCCTGTTGTTAGAGAAGATCTCTGTGCCACAGAAAGAGAAAGAAGCCAGCTGCTCAGGGCATCCTTAATGTGAGACCACTTTGCAGTCTTCCGTCTTCTCCACTGCATACATTGTAGCTTCAGTTCAGGAGCTGAAATGTTCTGGGCAAGTGTCCTTCAGGACATACTCTCATTCTACTTAATTATGGCTCCACGTTCAGAGTATGTGTTTTATGATGCAACCTGTTATTATATAGTAGCATAAAATCACAGAGAAGGACAGGACCTTGGAAGGATACCTAATCATCTTCCTGCTCCAAGCAGAGGTCTGTTCTTGCAGGCATTCAAAGACAGAGAAACTACAAACTCTGCAGAAATCTATTCCAGTGCTTTATTATTTAGAAGTGGAAAAGAAACTTGGAGTGTTTTTTCTAATGCCAGATCTGGTACTTCCTGCAGTTTGCTTACTGTCCTATCTGCCTATTTTAACAAGTCTTGTTATCCAGGCCATTTGCCAAGGGTGGACCAGGTGAGCACTCCCACATGTGTTTCTGAATTTCAGACTCACTGATCACTAAATACATATTAGAAGACTAAGGCTCATCTTCTAAATTTGGAAGACATTTATTTTTTAATTTTGATTTTATTTCCCACCCACCCCCCTTCCCAAAGCGGTGCAAAAACAAAGCATCTGTCCTTAATATCCAGCTAGGGTGCTTTAAATAACTTTCACAGATCCAGCTACTAGGAAGAGTCAAATAAAATAATTTAGGATTGCTAAGAAATTAAGGAACAGAATAGTTTGTAGGTTTTCTAAATAACAAGACAAAGTTTGGGCAAGATAATTTTAAACTCTTAATATATTCTGATATTGAAACGGCTGTGTGTGCTGCTGACCACTGCATGGTTCACTCAAACTGTAAGAAGATCACCTTAAACAGAGCCTGAGGTGAAACACAGTGCTGGTTGTTGAAGCAAAATATGAGATTCACAGCCCGTATCAGTACTAGTCACTGTTAAAGGAGACTTGATTTATTTAGCTCTCAGATCTCTCTCTTTTCAGTCTCAGAACATGTATCATCATCACTAGATTATTAGGCCAGTCTTATCCGAAAAGGAGGATAGCAAAAAGATAAAAATGATGACAATGAAGCATGCAAAGACATTTGAGCAGTTACCATTATCAAATCAGTAAGAAAAGAAGAAAAAGGAAGAGCAATAATCAGTCTTTTTATCATTTGTCAGTATCTAGAGAATCATCATGTGTAGGCTGCTCATTGTGATTGAAAGTGTGAATGCTAAGGAGTGAACTTTTCTCATATTCTCAGATACTGGAAGGTCACATTGCCCTGTAGGCTATAGAGGGCTAAAATGCTTTGGATTTGTAGCTTAATAATAGAATTTGGTCTGTGAACTTAGTGTTGCAAATGATCTGCATGTGTCTGTAAGAACAATATATCTACAGTTAAAATGCAACACAAAGCAAATGCTGTAAGTCTTTGAAAAAAGGTCTGAAAAGAACAGTGCTGTTTTGGCTGCGTCATTTAGTCCTGAGACAAATCTCTTTCTTTCTTTCTTCCTGCAAGAGCTCTTTGTAGGGTCCCATGTCTTCAGAGCAAGAATGGTAAGGAGGAAGCTAAGAACCATGCATTACCATTACATTGTTTTGAAGAGTTTACAGTATTGAGGACATTAAAGCCTAAGATGAAAGNTCTTGGATCTCCTCAAAGACTCTTTGAGTAAAGTACTACAAGGAGAACTAACCTTCTGGGGAGTTGGTCTTCAGTGGGTATGCACAGCCAGGACACCTGAAGCCAGTCTGAAGCTACAGCATATATGGATGATGAAACTGGGAGAGCTGAGTGCTCCATGCACAGATGAAGGGATTGACATTCAGCTTCGGAGAGCAGATTTGGAGAAATCTACTATTTGTTCAGCAATGGATCTCACTGCTCCTTGCTCTTTCCTCAAGAGATTTAGCCAAATCTTTTCCAGAGGAATGTTTTCCATTGAGAAGCCCTCTTCCACGAGAATTTCCTGGAGGAGAAAGGGACTTCTTGTCCTTCAGTTTGGAATTAGTCTATACAAATCACTTGCTTATGTTCGTATATGAGTTAGTTTCCTGACACATAACTAAGTAAATGTCTTATGCTCTGTGTAATGAATTAACAATTTTCTAAGCTGAAACCAAGCTGATTGAAAC
>VZTQ01002309.1:228200-258482 GCA_013400755.1 Pelecanoides urinatrix | reverse complement strand
TGTTTTGTTGTTTTTTTTTAAGGGCGATTATGATGTGGTTATTAATGACTACGAAAAAGCCAAGTCACTCTTTGGAAAGACAGAGGTTCAAGTATTCAAAAAATGTAAGATATGGGTTCTTTTATTTGCTTCTTTTTTTTTTTTTTTAACTTAAAGGCTAAAAAGCACGTAGTAGTCTAAAGAGCTTTATGTGGGTTTTATATGGATTTTAATCCATAAAAATTATAGATTTATAGGAACCAATTACTCTAAGCAATGTTTCTGGCAAGTTTTCTGAGTGAGGTATATACTACAAAACGTGAAATCACAGCTAATTTTATTTATTTATTACTGTTTATTGATATTAGTGGACATAAAAAAATTAAAATGAGACTTTGGGTATCTCTCACTGGCATATTGTTGGAAAGACTTCAAAGTCAAATTTTCTGTTTTTATAGAACTGCCGTATACAAAATTTTCAGATATGGCATGTTATGAAATGAGCTATATGGATTTCCACATTAATTCCAGAAGTGTCTGATGTCCTAGAAAAATAACATAATTTTCAGTTCATACCACTGCTGAAGGCACACATTGGATTTATTTCCTCTCCCTACTCCTAGATTATGCTGAAGTTGAAACCAGAATTGAAGCTTTGAGAGAACTTCTGTTGGATAAGCTGCTTGAAACTCCGTCAACATTGCATGATCAGAAACGTTATATAAGGTAATCATTTGACTAGTGTCTTCATCAGACATATGGTATTAGATGTGTATTTAAATCTGTTTCCTAAATAGGGTAGTGACTACTTTTACTATGGTTTAAATACTAATTTTAAAGCTGTAAGTAGAGTATTTTGAGATTTTGTGATTATATAAATAATGGCACTCGATTGGTACTTGATTGTTTATAAAAATTTTTAAGGCATGTTTAGATTCTGTTGCTTCCTCTAAACCGTCATATTGCAAGCTATGTCTGAAATGATCACTCACAGGTTGCAGATCTCCAAATAGATTCCCTATTAATTTGTCTTACACTTCAGCTTGACGTGGTGTTGAAATGGAATCATCCTGAGTCAGATAATAGGGAGGTTTTAATCCAGACTGTTGTTTAAATTTGGTTTTGGCTCTTTCACTACTCAGTCTAAATAATGTAGTTCCTTTATATTTCATGAACACGAACCAGTTCCCCAGTTTTCATTGAAATTCGTAGATTTTCTGTCATTCACAAAGCTGATGTTGAAGTCTGTTGTAGGCATACTGACATGAGTTGGTTGGACCTTCTTCTACTGGTAGACCTTAACCTGCTTTACAGTCCTTGGAGCCAAACTTTAGAGTGCTCTGGAATATTTGATGGCTTTACTTTAGAAAGCTTTAGAGTTTTGGATGTTACTAGGGGTCCTATTGTGGCTTGACATGCTCAGTGCTTTTTTCAGTTATCTTAAAAGATGTAAACCAAATATGCTGAGTGAGAAGCATTCTTAACATTCTGATACCTGCGTGAGGTCTTCGATGGTTTGTATGCTCACCAGGCCCAGTTGCACAGGACAAAGTGCAGTATTAGTATCTTAGGTCCCTTTACATTATGTTAGTTTATGAGTGGACACGATGTACACAATGACCAGTGTACGTTTATGTAGAGTACTTCTTGTTCTTCTGGGTGCTATATAAATATTGCCTATTTATTGGAATTGTGTTTTAAGGTGAATAATTGTTTTGTGTCTCTGAAGAAGGCATTGCTATTTCCTTTCTATGTCAGTCTTGAAAATCTTAAAAAGCAGCTTCTTTACCTAAGCCAAGTCTTATGATCTCTTCTAAGGATTCTTTGGAAGAATCAGAGTTGTATATGTGTTTGATTCTGGGGTGGGATTTTTGTTTGGTTTTTTGTTTGTTTGCGTTTTTTTGTTTTGGGGGGTTTTTTTAGTTTTTATCTAACCCCTTACCTTGAAATATTGACTCTACATTAAAGCAGACTGTGTTAATGTAACTACCAAAAGTATTTCATGTGTAGAACAGTATAATGAAGGAGAGCAGGGAGTGGACAAATGTGGGATAATATAGTTCTAATGAATTAACAGAATCCCAGCATACAAAGCGATTGAATTAGTTTCACTACTCTAGATATGCTAATGTGGTTATACTAGCGTAAATTTTCTGGAGGCAAGGTGTGAAGAAAGCTTTCTTCAGAGCACTTCAGTTAAGAGGAAGTTAATAAAATCCTAAATGTAAAATTATTTGCATAAAACCTGCTATTTTTATGAGGTTTTTCTTCCTTGATATGTGCATTTTGTATGTCTCCAATGTCTAAGGCTGAGCAAGACCTCAAATACTGTGGTTTTCCCCCTCAGATATTCAATTTTTATCTTTATAATTAGGTTTAAATTCATATTTTCCTTTCATTTTATTATGGTATTTACACTGATAATTATTTTATACTGTTCCGAAACAGTTTGCCATATCACTTAACAGCTAAGATGATGTATTTTTTCCTAGACTAGTGGTAATTTTTTTTTTTATCTTGTGTCTAAGCAAAGACTGAAGTCCCCCTTAACACTGACGAAGGACTTGAGCTCATAATTTATAAACGTCACCCTCTCAAAAGAGTTGGTTGTATAATGTTCTCCTCCATCCAGCCAATCCTACTTTGACGGTTTATTTTTTGTTCAAGTACTGCAGGCAGTTCTCAAAGACGACAAAATTTTGCAACGCAGTCCTAATTAACATCAGGTATTATTGTAGTAATACAGCTTTTGTGAAGGAGTTAAACATTCCCTGCACTGCTTAAGATAATAAATTGGTGTACTTCACCTTGAGCATCTTGAATTTTTTAATCTGTCCTGAGTCTCATTAATGCAGAATGTAATGGAGCACATTACATAGTAGAGCAGTACTGCTTTTTGAAAATACTCTTGTGAAAGTACTGTTGAATGCCATACGATACACTATATTACTTCTGTGTTCTCTTTGAAATCACAACAGCTGGCTTCTAATACTCCTCTTTCCCTAAAGACAGAGGGTGTTTGGCTTCCGCGTATTAGAAGCCTTAATCCTTGTCATTATCTCTCCCCCCAACTCTAGTTGGTTTTTTTACAGACTGTGTGTACACACCCTAATGGGCAAAAAAAACCCAAAACAAACCCACAATCCTCCCCTCCCTTCCCCCAAAAAAAACCCATTAAAAAAAAAAAAACAGGAGCTTGGTTTACATTTGTTTGTGCATGTGTGTGCTGAAATTAATGAGCTGCCAAAAATTAATGCCTTCTGTACTTACTTGTTAAGGTTACATGATGATACAATCAGGACATATAAAGTGGGAAGAAAAATACCATATTTTATGTGCTTGAGATGTCATCACTGATTCCAAGTGAAACATGAAGTACTGAACTGCAATTTTTGCAGATAAAGAGCTTGGTTTCCCAAGTACTTTACTAGAGGCACAACTGAAAATACATATTAATGTGATATTAAATATATATGTTTTTGTTTATTTTTACAAGTTTTTTTGATGGAATTTTGCTTCACTAAACGAGGAAGGGAGAATGCAAAGCTTGTGTTTGCATTGGGTATGAGTGTATCTTAACAAATATTCTTGAATTTTTAAAATTATGTTTAAAAAAAAAAAATATTTCTTAGTACATCTTTGGTCTGTTTTAATGAGGCCTTCAGTGTGTCAAGTCAGAGCTGTAATTTTTGGACTGGGTTTTACAGATATCTTTCTGATCTTCATGCGCCTGGGGACCCAGCTTGGCAGTGCATTGGTGCTCAACATCAGTGGATTCTGCAGCTCATGCACAACTGTAAGGAGAGCTATGTTAAAGAACAAAAAGGCAAGGATATATTTTTGTGTGATATATATATTTGACATTTAGGAATTTGGCATTGCCTTTTATTTGACAAGTTTTAGTGTACAAATGATATTTGGGGTTTTTTTCCCATCAATTTTGGTAGCTTTTTACAAAGTTGAATACTGACGTGTATTTTTTTACTTTATTCTATTATAAAAACAAAACAGCAGTTGGAGTTTTCTTTTTGTTTAACTTATAACTTTTAAGCTCTTTACATGGGAAAAGCATTAAGTTTCAATCATTTATCTTATGTTTACTGTCCTCTCAAAATAATTCTTTGAGGTCACATGAAGTTTGGATTGTTGTCTGAATCTGCCAGTTAGATTTCTTTGTCACAAGATATGCCGTTAATGTATGGATGTGCAGGACATTGGGGCATAGAGGAATAACATGTAGTTTCTTGATATGTAGAGATGATCATACAGTGTTCTCTTGTTCTTTGTTCGTGTGCAGTTTCAAAATTCAGATTACGCTATTCAGGCACAGACCTGTGAGTTGGACAAACGGGGTATTTAGACACTGTTATATTAAGACCAATATGAATACTTAGTTGTAATCTGTCTTTGTCTCTGCCAGTGTTGCTCCTCAAAGAAACGTATAGGCATTGCTTTCAGGTGTGGCAGCAACTTAGCTACCGGTTAACATGATCCATCACATTAGCGTATTTTCAAAAGGGAATAGGTGGGAGGCTATTGGCTTGGCATTTCTGGTAGTAAAATGTGAAAACTGGATTTTCAAATTAGAAAATGACAAGTAGTGCCTTGTTTCTCAAGAAGTCTTACTGAGTTTGCTGCTATTTCTGAAATGAGTAGGCATATTGGAATCTGGCCTCTCTTGGCTTATAGGTAATTCCCATGTTTAGTGTTAGTGCATGTGTATCCCAAACCAAATAAGGTGTTCTATTCTGAGAAACCACAAAAATTTTACTGAGTTGGAGCTGCTGCAGAAATGTGCTGTAAAATTACTGCGGAAGGCTTAAACTCTCTTTAGCAGAGGTTACGACATCAGGTATAGAGTTCACATCACATCGCACCACATACGACAGTGATGTCAGTAAGTTTTAGCTTAAAGTGTGCACAGACCATCTTTGTTCCACAACACGGTGTGAAGTGCTGTGGTACCAGCTGGAACACCAGGTTGGATTCTTGGCCTCTTGGTCAAAATTCAGAATGTTTCCAAAACCTCCCCATCTTCCCTCCTCGTGAAAACCTGAGACACCACCATCACCACCACCACCCCCGCAACATAACAGCTATCAGGAGCAAAACTCACTTGTAAAAACGGCCATGGGTAACAATTCTAAGCTTTCTTTTTCTCCTCGCACTTGCAAAATGTTATATAGCCATCTCTGAGCTTCTTAACAAGAAAAATAAGGGCCTGAAGATATGAAGTGCTCGAGACTTTTTTGTTTTATTGGTCTGTATAATTTTGATATGCAGGCTCCAGTAAATGAATGGAAAATGTGTCTAAATTCCTAAGCTTGTCCTGAAAATCTCAACCTGTTTGGTGTTTTTCTTGCAATAAATCTGCTTACCTCAGCGTTAATATCAAAGTGGCTATTATGTTAGCAGCTTTGTTTGGCTCACAGAAGAGGGAATTTAAATAACTTGAATGCCCAGTAAATACATGTATGAATAGTTAATATTTAGTGCATGTATGAAACAAATGCTGATGTTTTATCACTCTTATTAAAGAGCTCATCGAATTTCAGTCATTTTCTTCCAGCCTTTTATGTGGTCCTTACTGATGTAGTTTTTGTACCGATTGTAAAATACTCAAGAATTGATCCTAGTTGATGGAATTTCTCACTTAGTATCTAGTAGGACAAAGGAAGGTTGCTAAACATGATTTTTCCTCTCCATAGATCTTTAATTTTGGCATACAGCAGACGGGAGAAGGAAAAAAGAAAACTCAGAAGAATTGGTTTAAACTGCCAAGTAGAACAATGCTGATTGTGATCAGAGACATGGAATGTATTTTAATCTACTTTAATAGATGGATGCTTTTCTAACAGGAAAAGTGTGGGTTTTTACTCATAGATATCAAATTGGTTATGCAAGACTTTGAGGAATCTAATCAACTTAAACAAGTTAGAAATGTGGTTTATATGTTCATAAATTCACAGGCTATTTTTAAGAGAAAATAGTAACAAATTTTCAAACATCAAAGTCCTCCACTTAAAGCATGCTTCCAAAAAAGATTATTTTTGTATATCAAGCATTTGGAGGAAGAGGTGGGTCATAAGGCTGATACCCTAATGAGAAGGGCATTAAAGCTTTTTCTAGGTTTCTCTTTTCAATAGGGATAATAGACATTGCTTCTAGCAGATGGTAGTCTTCATATTGTGCGTGCTGGAATAAGCAGACAGCGATTACAGTTCCACCTTGAACATACCAACAATTTCTGGCTGTTGTTAGCTTAGTTCTGCTGACTGTAAATCTGTGGGTTCAAAGTCACTGAGTCAAAACTTTTCAGCATAGTAAACTTAAACCTCAGTAGCAGATTGTATCTATTTTTGCATTTGTGCACAATTTTTCAACTTTCAACTGAGTTTGTGCCAAAGCATTTTGCTGCTATTTTATTAGTTTTCAAAGCAGAGCTGTGTCCTGAGTTGTTATACATGAATTTTACTACCTGAAATGGACTTGGAATTAGACGAAAGCCTTTGCTTTTCTTACCTGGAAAAGTCTTTTTTGAAAACTCTATTAGACGTTCGGGACAGGATTTTTGTAGCTGTTTATCAAACAGTAAATATTCTCCAAGAATTTATTTGCTGGCCATGATGTATTCAGGAAGGGAAGGTTAACATTGCAATTATTTGCTAAACAAGCTAAAAACCAAACCTAAGTGAATTCTAAGGAGAACTTACTCCAAATTCAGTCACTGGCATGACAATCCAACAGTGTATTCTGTGGGACAAAATTGTTCCGGTTGTCTCCACACTGCTAGGAGGCTGACCCTTTAGTCATTACAACTTAAATAATTTCATTTTCTTAAATAGAAATAGCATCTTCTATCTTCTTTTAAGAGATTTAGTGACATATCATCTCATCCAGGCCACTAGTAATGACAGTCAGAACAAATCCCCAATATTGACAGGAAGTAAATCTACTTTTCTACATCCTCTGTAGGTTCTTTATCTTTGTCTTATGATTGCTGTTTTGTTAATAACTGTAATTTCAAGGCTCCTAAGCATAGTTGAAGAGTGGAGTGAGCTAATATACATGCTGAGGAGATTGTGTATTAGAGATGTGTTTAAATACATGTTTATTTTGGTTTTATATCTAAGTATATGGTTTTGATCTGAGTGTGAATCCTTCACTCTCAGTAGTACTATCACATGAAAAGTTTTTTTTTTAAAAAAAAGCCTCTGTGCTTGGATATTACTAGAGATTAACTCCCTTTTGTAGAAATACTGTGCAGTTGTAAGCATGTCCTAGAACTGTAAAGTATCATAGCATAGTACAAGCTCTGATGCAGCTTGAAAGGAGAAACTGTGGCAAGTTTACAGGGCTGTAATGGTCTTTCAATTCCCTCCAGGAATTTGTTTAAGGGGTTAGCAGAAGTCCTATGTGTTTCAAATATTGTCTGTTTTCAGTTAATTCACCTTGTGTTAATGTTATTTCCAAAACCTAAAAGGTATATCAAGCTGTGCTGAGCTTTGTCAGATAATTTGGCAGTATGGCTTAAAGGCTGACAATTATCAACAGCAAATTATTTAATTGGATGTTTCCTTTGATTTTAATAGACAATTATTAATTGTAAAAGATGCAGTAATCTGATAATTAACTGGTTGCATTTATTTCAACAGGTACAAGTAGGATGGGGAATTTTCTCAAGTCCTGTGTATGAAGTGCTTTACAGCAGCATTTTGGAGTGTATTTCCCTTGAGAAATATCTCTATATGTGTATTAATGTACTGTTTCTCCTCAGTCTAAACAACCCTGTTGTTTTGCTCATTAGTCTTGAATTATGTAGATTAATGTTTCATTACAGGCTCAGATATGGCTGTTGTTACTCACCCATCATTGCCTTTAGCCTATCTATCTCTTGCTCTGTATGGCCGTAGCAGACCTTTCTCATTTGTGAGGTAAAAAACATACCGGCAGATGGTGTTCATATGATGAGAAACTGTTGGAATCCAAGCCCGCGTGTTTTAAGGAGTGAGTGAATATGCATATATGATAGCAAATCAAAATTTCTCCTGCTCTGAAGTACTCTGAAGTATGAGCAGCCAGGACAAAGAGACAAAACAGCATAGCCGAAGTCATAGTGGAAGCATGAGGCAGTACATGGATGCCTGATCATCATAAAGCTCCCGTGCTCATGCCCTTACGTTAAGCCATTCTCCTGCTTCTCTGATGGTCAGATTCTTCCATTAAAGGTGCAGCTGTAGATACAGGACCCATGTGCAACTGGTTGGAGCTCTAGCTCTGCTGACGTAGTAATGCTTGTAAATATATGGATTTATTACCTTTTTATGTTTTCTATTAATTTTTATCTGCCTTAGTAATGGAATAGGCAGTTGTGTTCTTTTATTGTTTTTGAAACCTTTTTTTTATGGTTATGAAGTTATTTCCTGAAGCATTGATGGATTCCTTTTATAAATCTGATCGCCTCCCACTATTGCTGCCCACTGGAAGGACCTGAAGTAGGTAAAGCCAGTTTGCTGCTGTTACTTAGTGTGTAGATATGTTAGAGAGAGGGAGATGCATGAGACTGAATAGACAGGAAAAAGAGCATTTTTGAAGGCTATGGAAGAACACTACGGTCACTCAAAACAGTATTTCTTAAATCTCTAGCAAGATATAGTTCAATGATAAACTGAATTTTGCTGGTATTTTATGCCTTGTATTGGCTAAAGTCTGAATTGTTGCTTCTGAGCTTTGAATTTTCCACGTTTGAAAGTCCCCAGACTTTTACAAATCGTACCTGGATAGTAAATGGTTTCCTTCAATTAAGATTTTATGTATTTGTAATTTTTAACTTTACTTGGTAATTCCCCTATTATTAGGGTATAATTGTAGTTTTTCACTTGGTTTATGCTTCCCAGACTTGTTGGACTACAGGAAACATGGGGGATATCATGACGTAAAATGACATGAAAATAAATGTAAATAAATGAGGTTTAGTTTAAAATTTGCCTGGGGCACTGGGCAGATAGCCAAAATGAGTTAAGCAATGGGATTCTTAACATGAGTGTCAGGGAAAGAAGCTATGGAGGTTAAGACTGTTTTCTATGTGGCCTATGGTAATTTGCTTAGACTTTAATAGTGGCTTAGTAGGTTTCGCGATCCTTTGAGCTAAAATGGATAGGGACTCTAATCCAGGTATCGTCAATCTGACTGAAAAAGTCTTCATTTCTTAACACGTCTTTCTGAGGTATTATGTAACATTATTGCAAATAAGACATCTGTTAATACCCTTTAGAAACTAAAACTGTAAATGGAAACACTAACACAGTTGCAGCATGGTCCTTCTGCTGCACTTTGGATTGCAAAGTATATGATATACAACCTATTACAGTTCCCAACATGAAGGCAGTTCTCGAAACTGGAGTATACTAGTTCAGTCATTGTGATTTCTGTTGTAGTTCTTATTGCTGGAAAAAAATACAATTTTTGTAGCACTCGGAGTATGATGCACAGCTCTCCAAATACTGTAAAAAAACTATGCAGGGTTTTTCTGTGCCAGAGTAACAGCAGCTGTACATACTATGAAGGAGGGAGATGGATGCTTCGACCATGTTGCTCTTTCTTCTGTGCCACACTGAGATTCTGTTCACCTTGCAATGAATGATCCATCTTTGTTAGATCAGACAGGCCGGCAAGGCTTGTGTCAAAAGGGCCTTTTCAATTTGTTATCCTAGCAGCTGGTTCTCTTCCATTGCCTTTGCTTACTGTACATCTGGAAGAAGACTTCTTGCAGCTGGGAGCCATTTCATGTCTAAACCACATCCCCTGTCCATAGCAGAAATACCCTTTTGACAGCAGATGTCAAGCAAACCCTTAATGGNGGGACATTCTTATTCTATATAATACTTTAAATATCATTTAAATATAATACTTTAAATATCATTTAAAGTATTATACAGATGGTAAATATAGTGATTAAAAGGCAGCACAGGTAGTTTAAAATCAAAATTGAAAAGATTAGTACTACTGAAGGTAAAGTGAAACTCTTCTGTGGCCAGAATTTTACCTTGTGTCTGCTCTAGTCTTTTAAGTCCTTATTCGGGCAATTAAGTAAAAGTGCGTTGTTTTCAAAGTTGCTGAAGATCTTAATGTCCACTGGAGCTAGTGCTAGTAAAATGATGTCATTTTTATTTATGTGCTGAACTTGAAGTGTTTGCTCTTGCTTCAGTATTTCTTTGGCCTGCAGGACTGACAATAAGGCTTACCCTTAGGCTATGAAATACTTAGAACACCACTAGAAATAATAGGCCCAATTACCCTTTTTGTGGTAAACTGCAAAATAGCTTCATTATAAATATATTTAGTATAATGAAGATTAGCCTTAAGATTTAAAAAAGCATTCATTTTTAAATGTGTTCCAAAAACATTTTTTTCCATAAAGTGTAGCAATTTTAATCTTCCACACTCGTCTCTCTGCTAGAAATACAACCCATTTTCTTCTTGTCAGATTCCTAATAAATGTAAGATTAGAAAGAAAAGGTACTCAAGAAAAAGAATAAAATGCAGTCATTCATCTGTTGAGCAGGTTAATTTTTCAGTAATTTCTCCTGCTCGCCTAACTTCTTGCCTAGACAAATTGAAATTCTCAATGCGGTGTCCTTGAAAGGAATCTTATCCTGGTTATGTCGGTGCGGGCTCCAGGCACTGTGTGTTTGGTCAACAAGCAACAGTGGGTGGTCAGGCTGTAGCACAGGACAAGGGCCTGCTGTGCACAGGAAAAAATGTTCAAAGGTGTTTAAGGGTGGTAAGGAAGTCTGCCGCCCTTCAGAGAGTCCGGAGGCTGTAGATCAGCCTTCCCTCGCTATTGTAGCCTGTGAGAAAATTCACTGTAAGATACATAACGGATGAAAGAATACAGTAACTGTATTCACCTGGTTGCACATCTGCAGGGTCNAGGTTAAGACTGTTTTCTATGTGGCCTATGGTAATTTGCTTAGACTTTAATAGTGGCTTAGTAGGTTTCGCGATCCTTTGAGCTAAAATGGATAGGGACTCTAATCCAGGTATCGTCAATCTGACTGAAAAAGTCTTCATTTCTTAACACGTCTTTCTGAGGTATTATGTAACATTATTGCAAATAAGACATCTGTTAATACCCTTTAGAAACTAAAACTGTAAATGGAAACACTAACACAGTTGCAGCATGGTCCTTCTGCTGCACTTTGGATTGCAAAGTATATGATATACAACCTATTACAGTTCCCAACATGAAGGCAGTTCTCGAAACTGGAGTATACTAGTTCAGTCATTGTGATTTCTGTTGTAGTTCTTATTGCTGGAAAAAAATACAATTTTTGTAGCACTCGGAGTATGATGCACAGCTCTCCAAATACTGTAAAAAAACTATGCAGGGTTTTTCTGTGCCAGAGTAACAGCAGCTGTACATACTATGAAGGAGGGAGATGGATGCTTCGACCATGTTGCTCTTTCTTCTGTGCCACACTGAGATTCTGTTCACCTTGCAATGAATGATCCATCTTTGTTAGATCAGACAGGCCGGCAAGGCTTGTGTCAAAAGGGCCTTTTCAATTTGTTATCCTAGCAGCTGGTTCTCTTCCATTGCCTTTGCTTACTGTACATCTGGAAGAAGACTTCTTGCAGCTGGGAGCCATTTCATGTCTAAACCACATCCCCTGTCCATAGCAGAAATACCCTTTTGACAGCAGATGTCAAGCAAACCCTTAATGGGTTATTAATTAAAAAAAAAAAAAATTAATCAGTACAAAATTTGACACTGGATTTGTTTTGTTTTCCTCTTTTACCACCTGTAACTTTGCTGTTACTTAGAATTTTTGGTAGAATCTGACCTGTTCAGTAGTGCAGGGGACATTCTTATTCTATATAATACTTTAAATATCATTTAAATATAATACTTTAAATATCATTTAAAGTATTATACAGATGGTAAATATAGTGATTAAAAGGCAGCACAGGTAGTTTAAAATCAAAATTGAAAAGATTAGTACTACTGAAGGTAAAGTGAAACTCTTCTGTGGCCAGAATTTTACCTTGTGTCTGCTCTAGTCTTTTAAGTCCTTATTCGGGCAATTAAGTAAAAGTGCGTTGTTTTCAAAGTTGCTGAAGATCTTAATGTCCACTGGAGCTAGTGCTAGTAAAATGATGNGAGAAAGTTGACTGTAGGATACATAACGGATGAAAGAATACAGTAACTGTATTCACCTGGTTGCACATCTGCAGGGTCTTTTTTTTTTTTTTATTTAATCTTGCTCATGTACATGCTGTATATATACACGTAGTCTGTGTAATGACTGGTGTTTGACTTGCCATGGAAAATCGCACTAAAAAACTACTCAGCCTGAGGTTGGTCACTTGCTAACAATTTTCTTTGTCACTGCAAAAAGTACTGGCACTGTATTATCCCCTGAACAACCAGTAGCTTTTGTAAAAAGCTTTAACTGAATGTCACACAAGTGATGCACCGGGCTGGCACAATTGCGGAGTGGCTGAGGCTGGGTTACAGAAGGGAGACGAGAGATGTGTGACTCCCATGAGAAACCTCTGTCTGTCAGACTGCCAGGGGCAAAAAAAAAAGCAGAGTTGTGGAGCGATGGTTATTGCAGAACAATTTTTACACTCAATTTGATAATAGTTTTGAAATAGGAAAGTAAACCTGCTTTTAAAGATTTAAATCGTTGACTGGTTTGCAGATCATGGAAAAATCTATTTTAGGCAAACTTTGTTAGTTGTCTTTTTCACTGAGTCCGCAACATGCTGCGTGCAGGTAACATCTCAAAAAACGGGGTCAAGGTATGTACGTGAGCCATAAGTACTGTAGGCACATAAGTACCCTGTGGCAATTCCAGTACTGATAAACTTGGAGAAAACCTGCAGTTAGGGGTCAGCACAGGTGACTTTTGATGTACAGAAAGTGAAAGCACAAATTAAATAAATGACCTCAAAAAGCATTGTGTGCTTTTTTTTTTTTTCAGATCCTTATTTTGGTGAGATCTTACTGCACTAGAACAGAAAAGGTCTGAACAAAACCATTGAACTATTTATATTTCACACAGTATCTGAATGTTTTTATTTCTTTCTACATACCTTTGCCATATCTGTGCACAAGAAGTTGAAACCCAGTAAAATCCTTTTTAAAAAAAATGTAAAGCAGTGTTAAGATCCTTAAAACTTCATATTTGATCTTCTCATGGTTTCACAGTTGTAAATGTAATAAGGCTTTAATTATACTTCTGGTTTGTCATGACGACTGTTTGGTAGAAGAAGAGAATGTAGTACATTTATTTTTCCTGTGTTTCCTTGGTTAAATATACACTTGGCACTGGAGTCACTGACAGATATGCTCCATGTAGATGCTGTATTTTGGAAAAAAATACATCTGTAACTTCAAAGATGCAGTATATTTAAAAAAAAAAAAAAGATCTGCCAGGAATGTGTTGTTCATGGTGTTTATACAACATCTTAAAACCTGTTAGCACCGTAAAAAGTTAATTTCTTCAAACTTTGGATTGTTGCTGTCCTATATTCAGGATCTAGGAATGTAGAAATAATACACAAATTGAGAAATTAATAGGCAGTAAATTATTATTTGGGTAGTTTATTTAGGTTTATAAATATTATTGTCTACAGTCCATACTAATATTAATTCATTGTGTTACATTATGCGGCTAAATTTAAGCTGCTGGCTCCAGAGAGAGAACAAGTTGAGATGGGAGAAAAATTGTTTGTAAGTTAACTCTCACTTTTTTACAAGATTTATGCATTGGTGTGCAGTCTTCAAGCGCTATCTTCTGGTCGGGTGAAAGCAAGATCAGCTTTGCTAATGTAGTCCAGATGTTTATTAGTCCTGAGGGTATATGTGCTGTTGTAGTTCCCTGCTGCTGTGTTATACTTGCTTGTAATGCTAGACAACCAATTAAGAAATTAGTTCATGTTAAACTTTCTTTTCCTGGTACGGCTGCAAACTGATGATGTGGTTTTTCTGGTGGAACAAGAGAGTATTCTTTACATGTTTTCTGTTACTGCTGAATATATAAACCATTTGGGCGGTGTGGGGTTAGTGTATCAGCAGCAATACAGAATTTTCAGGTTTTCAGCTACCTCAGGCAAATGGTTTTAATTGAACTAATTCATATTAAGATGTTTTGGTAAGTGTGTCTGTTTTTCTTAATTTTGAGGTTTAATTGGCACTGTCATTTTTAGAAACCATCTGTTTACAAGAAATTCCTCATATTAACAAGGTGTTTGAAGGGTGAGAGCCTAAATTCTATGCGAGGACATCAAAGAGGGAAGTTTTGGTGTATCGTGGCTTTTTCTAATTGTATTTCTTGTGAAGATAGCATTGCTGCACTTTTGGGTTTTTTTTAGTTGGTTTTTTTTTTGTACATGTTTTAATTAGCAATGCCTCTGACAATTCTGATTTGTCCTTGGCATACATTTGGGTTTTTTCACCCAAATAAAATGCAGATGTGTAGAATCTCAGAGTCAGATTCTTGTGAAAGCCCAAGAACTGTGTGAGGCACTTAAAATTTCTTGGGGTCTTCTATACAATTTTCTTTTTATTGTGAGTAGAATCTCTCTAATATATCAAATGTGTGGTTTTTCTAATCTGGAGAGGAAAAATTTTTTTTGTTTTTCCTTCATTCTGCGGGCTTGCTGGAATGTTTTCGCAGAAGTTAATGTTGTAAATTTGTAATAATCAAGATATGTGTTAGAAGTCATAGGTGTTTAAATCGTAGATGGAGAATATGTGTGACCTTACACAGATCTCTGTCACAGGGGCAGTTGCATAGTATGAGTCCATAATTAACTATTTGCACTTGCAGCATACATACCTACTTTAAAAGCTTCTGATAGCTTTAGGTTTTTTCCTTATTATTCTGTATTTTTAGTTCATTCACAAAGAAAAGCCTTTCCCCAAATTCTTGTTCAAACTCATGAACTTCTCCATGGTGACAGTGGATAATATACTTAAATCACTGTAGCAGAGTCCATATTGCTGAAAATTCATCAATTTTAAAGGTGTCATAAAGACTAATTGTTTTTAATAAGTGGTGTAGGATTTAAATAGTCAACAGAATCATAGTACAGGCTAAAGATAGCACAGATGGGTTCACCAAGTCAGTTAATGCAGTGTGTCTCTCACGTGAGTTTGTGAACTACGTAGCAAATGGATCTATTTACTTAGGTGTTTTATAATGTGAACACTGATAAGATGAATGGAGGAACTGACAGTTAGCTCCATAATGACAGTGCCTTGGTGAGGCCACAATGACAGGCCACAGGAAATCTCTTTAAAAGCTGTTAAAGAGTGATGGGAGGAAGAACTACTTTCAAAAGGAACTAAAACCCAATACTGTCGCCTATTGGAAGTTTGTGTTAAGTTTCACAATACTTAATCTTGCTCTTTAAGCCCCAGCTGTTGAAGTAAAGTGACTAGGTATATCTTTACTGCCATACTGGTATGAGAGCAGCATAAATTCAGAATAAATATTCTTCAAATCCTTTTTACTTTGTGTTACTCTTGAGTCTGGGTATTGCAGTGTTGCAGCTGGTGCTCTTACTGTGTGGCCTTCCTGTTATTTTGAGTGAATGTAGGTATCGATGGAAAAGATCAAGCAATATAAATTCAAACGCTGAGGTTCTTACTATAAAATTCAGCATGAAATACCAGGAGAGGTTTCATCTCGATATAAGAATAGAAACTTTTTTACTGTAAGAACAATCAATCTCTGGAACAACCTCCCCAGCTACGTGGTAGAGTCCCCATTGCTGGTGGTTTTCAAGACTCAACTGGACAGGGTGCTGGATAATCTCACCTAGGCTCCCTTTCCCATGAAAGGTTGGACCAGATGATCTTTCAAGGTCCCTTCCAACCTGGGCTGTTTTATAATTCTATGAATTGTGATTAGTTTTAAGTTTAGCTGTTACAGCTCAGTTGGCCAATGCTGAAATAATTTTTGGTGGTTACTTACAGAAATGTATCTGTATGATGAAATGCATAAAGCAGCAATTTAGACTTCAAGAGAAATATTGGCAGTGTTACAATACATTAAAAAATCATCATGGTCTGCTCATGATGATGTGGTTGTTTTCCAAAACATACGTTAGACTCCAAGTATCCACCTCCATCAGATTAGATCATTGTTTAGGACTTGTTAATAGTGACCTACATATGGACAGGCACCCAAATTAAAAAATAATTATTTGATAACAGTAATTGGTTCACTGGGAAATATTTTGTGTGTTTGTGGATATGTATAAGTGTGGGGTGTTTTACAGACATGCACAAGCGTACAGTGCCATTGGTTCATCTGCTTCATGATGGATGGATTCTTTCTACCTGAACTCTGCGCAGGTCAAACAGCTAAGAAGTGATTGAACACTCTGCCCTTAACTGCTTCAGCTGGAGGCACAAGAAACTGTTGCTGTTGAGAAGAATATTTAGACATACACCAGGAAAAAAGTGTGTGCCATGTCACTAACTGCATAAATACGTATTTATCCATGGCTTCCAAGCAACTAATTGTAGGGCATTAATTAAAGTAAAAACAGAGAAACATACAGACCAAAGAATGATAATTCCCACATGGTACTGGTGGTTTTGGCTTTGCTGCAGGAGTCAATAGTGGTCTTATTGAACAGCGTTGATGTAGATGAACAGGCAGTCTAAATAATCAAGATTAAGAACGTTTTTGCTAGATAACTTTTTGTCTTGTGTCACTTCAGAATTAAATTAGAATTCCACATGCAGCATGCAGTTTCATGTCAATTGATGTGCAAAATCATTATAACTTTTTTTTTCCCCTCTCCCTAGGCAACTCATTGCTCCACAGCCCCATGTTAGACCTGGACAGTGATATGCGTCCATCACCAATTGGCCATCTTAGTCAAACTGCTTCATTGAAAAGGGGCAGCAGCTTTCAGTCTGGCCGTGATGATGGTAGGTATCTGTTTTATTTGGAAAAACAAAGCTGCAGTTCCCTATGTCCAGTGTGTGGTGTAGTCAAAAAACCCAAACTGAAACCCACATTCTGTATGTTTGTTTTGATCTGTTACCAAATAAATTACTTTCTTCTCATGTGTTACCATTGCTTACTAAAGGGGTCCTCTGTGCTTTTTGCAAGCAAAGAGCAGTTCATAACTGAAATTTGCTACTTAAAATGTAGTGAAAATAATAAGGGTCTTTTTTCTACAAAAGCAGATTTTTTTTTTTTTTTTGCATACATTACCACCTACTGCCTACCACTTTTTGGTGCTGTTATACCTTTTGTGTGTGTTTGCTAAGATGGCTCTGCTTGCATTTGCTCCTTCTTCACATATCCAGTCTTTGTTCTCTAATCCTGTAAACCTGGAAAGGGAAACAAGAGTGTGTGACTAGGCTCGAGCAGTGTGTCCACAACCAGCTAAGCCCTTGTGTGTCATAAGTGTCTCCAACGCCCTTGTCCAAACAACTTCATCTCAGGAGTCTTTCAATGGTGATATCATAGGAGACAGAAAACGTGTTTTTCACAGGATAGGTCATTTCTTACTGAAGTACTTTTTTGCAGAAAGTGGGTTTTTATGAAGAACTTTCTGGCTTTGGTCTGCTTTGGTGTTGCTCTTCTCCCAATTCTGTGGACTTCCTTGAAAAAACATCTATAAATATCTGATTTTTTTGAGCAAGAAGAGGAATGAAAGGAATCTTTCAAGAATATAGAATGAAGAATAAGGAGAATTGCACATTCTTGTGCTGCCACAGTGTATCTTCACATGCAAGACAATTAAATTGCATTACAGTTTGAGGCTGAATATTTGTATTTCAAAATATAAATTACACAGACTCTTCAAAATACACATGTATACCAAGTAATTACATTAGTAATTAGGGTATTAGTTACCCTTGTCCTTTCTTAGCCCAAAGCATTGCATGAAGTTGAAGTGTTACAGAGCAAAACAGTAAATTGCTGGTTGTTGTTGGATACCATCCACTAATACACATGCCACACTTAATGTACCAAGCAACATCCAAAATCCAGTTTATTTTTTCCTTGTCTGAATTCTTTTGCATGTGTCTCTGCTTAATTGCATCTACAAAAGGCAATTTCAATTTAATCTGTTGTCTTTGCTTTTCGTGTCTTAGTTATGGATCCATAACCTTTTACAAACTGGAAAAGGTAGGTCTTCAGCAAGCTTTGCAGATTCTGTAGGCAGCAGTTTAAACCAAGATTCAAAGGAAAACTCGAGGATCGGAGCTTCATAATACCTTAGGAGCCCAATCCACCGCAAAGACCCTAGAGTTAAATGAGTTGCCTCTGATTTGAATACATTGGTACTTAGCATGTAGCGGGCACATGCACCTTAGGAACAGTTGAAAGGTCTACCATCCTTGCTCTTCTCTGAGTGGAGAGCCAAAGCAAACCAACCACATATGATACCTGTGCAGGAGCTGCCATTCCATTTATGCCATAATGTGCTCTGTTTTCAGGTTGCTTGTGCATCCTTTTGTTTTTTAGCAAATTTAAGGAATGACATCTCTGGGATTTTTTTGGTGAGTTGGTGTGGGGGTTTTTTTTCCCCAGTGTGATCAACAATGATTGTCCATGAGATTGTTTGAACAAATTATTTTGAATTTGAAACTGCAGCATTCAAATAACATTCAGCTCTTGCTTGAGCATATGTTCACGAGGATGTAAATGATAGCTCTAGTTTCATCTTTAGGATGTTATAGCACAGATTATAATAGAACAAAAGAAGATTTCTGCTTTAATATACATTGGAGCTTTCTTTAGCAAAAAAGTCAAAATAATCTGAATTTATGGCCAGAATGTCCTTTTGACATGATGTGCAGTAGCTTCTTCTAATAAATATCTACTGTCTGCAGACCCTGGACTAAGGCAATCTCTGAAATAGGCCTGAAGTATGCTTTCTGGATGGGAAATAATTTTGTGCGTGAAGTAAATCTTGGCAGTGTGTTTACAGTTAGGAACAGACATCCCTGGTTATAACCTTGGGTTGGTGATGGAGCTTTTGGCAAAGATGAGATGGTTTCTTAAAGGAGCTGAAATCTTTTGGTTAAACTTGGTGTTTGTTAGTGTTACAGAGCATCTGTTGCTATAGCAGTGTTGGTACAGCTTCCTGGCATAGTCACAGCCTATATTAGTAAGAGGAGTTTTTCTGCTACTGGGTCTAGACCAGTTTTCTGACAATCATAAACCAAGCTGGCAAATGTAGACATCTTATCTGTGTCCACACTATGAGCTTTTCTGGTTGAACTTTCATGAAGTTTTCATGCCTCCTAAACAGATGCATCACTATTAGCAGAGTTACACTTCTGTTATGTCAGAGTCTCTCTCTAAATTTTGGACTTCCGTTGTGATTTTTTAGATTTTCAAATACTAATTCAGAATCCCTAAACGTTTTGGCCATGAGGAACAAGAACATTTTGGGTAGTGCAGATGTTTATTCGTCCACTAAAGAAATGGACCAGTAATTTACCTGCACCTCAACAAATGGATGCTGCTGAAAGCATGCTGTACTTCAAGGAGATTCAAGACTGGTTACCAACACAATACAATAGTGAGGCTCTGGTGAAGCGTACTAGTTACCTAATGTGCTGTTAGGCAGCTATTTTTGCCTAACTGGTGAATTCCTGTTCTGTGTAGGCAATGTTCCCTAACAGATTAAAGACAAAAAGTACAA
Organism: Pelecanoides urinatrix; assembly: GCA_013400755.1. NCBI lineage: Eukaryota > Metazoa > Chordata > Aves > Procellariiformes > Procellariidae > Pelecanoides > Pelecanoides urinatrix. The sequence goes on along the minus strand of VZTQ01002309.1, from coordinate 238,808 downwards.
TTTCACCCAACATTTTTCTTCATTTCCACAGAGTTATGCAGGATAATATCATGTTTTTAATTTTACCATTTATAAAAGACTAGAGTTTATACCAAAAAAATCCAGCAAACGTGGACCTCTTTAAATGTTGTTGTTTGATTTGTTTTCTTTTTTCTCAAAAATTTGTGACTTCTTTTTCCCAACATTCTAAAGTTGGGAATTCTTGAGTTGAAATATGTCTCCTATCACTGTTATATTATCTGTATACCCTGTTTTGTTAAAACATCATAATCAAGAACATTTCAATGGAGAAGGCAGATGGTTATAGAAAAGTATTTCACAAAGTTTCCTTTTTCTCTATTAATTGGCACCTTTCTTCTGCCCCTTTTCAGCTTTCTCTTTACCTTCTCCCCCACAACCTCTCTTTGCCCCATTTGATAAGAAACTGGGAAAAGTTATTTGCTGCCAAAATGTGAACTATTTTCCTGATGTGTTTTAATAGGTGATGTACCAGAGGTGTAAGTAGGTTTCTGAAGTGAGATGTCGCAGTATTATATGTCATGATTGTGTTCTTCATCCAAGAATCTCAATATATAATTGGTCACATTTTTATTGAGTTCTAACAAAAATGTTGGAATCTCCCCTGTTTTTCAGATAAAAGATTTTACCAAACAAATGGAAATGAAGATGAGAGGTTGGCAACTTGCCCCAGGCCACAATGGAAACTTTTTGAGCTTTAAATAAAGCAGATCTTCTAGTTCCCATTGTTTGCCTTAATCACTAGCATATCCTAGCAGCCCTGTTTCTTCAGCATCATCACTTCATCATTTGAAACTTCTAATGCCTTGATTGCTTTCATGCTACCTTACCTTTTAGAGTGGTTTGAAAACAGAAAATTGGCTGAATGGTTTGTTAGGTGGATTGCATTAGATACCCCTACCAAGGGGCCTATTCTTTATATACTGTCATAGTGCTGGCACCTTGTAAGAAGAAAGAGCTTGCATGTGTATCAAGTGTGTACACATCTGTGGACCAAGCTTTAAATTTTTCCACTCCTAACTGAAAGGTTTTATATATACACTATATAGTCACTTGTGTAATACAAAGCAGTAGCAAGCTAGTAGTATATTTCTATTATTAATTCAAAGTTATTTAATTTTCCTTTTTCCATCGCCTTTCCCCCTTTTAGCTTGGCGATACAAAGCTCCTCAGCAAGTTGTATTTGTTGAAAAGTTGACAAAACTTGTTGTAAGTCAGCTGCCCAACTTCTGGAAGCTCTGGATTTCTTATGTGAATGGAAGTTTATTCAGTGAGGTATGGATTTTTCTATATAAATTATTTTTAAGTAACAAAGCTCCATAATAATTATGTTTGAAGTATTGTATTTCACTGGAAGAAGTGACTGGACTTATTTTAATCAGAGAGGTTTATAAAATAGTATGCAGGCTCTTACACATTTGAGAGATGCTACCTTGACGAGTAACCTGTCTTGCAATACTAATCTATAGAAGTGAGGCTCTTCATTTTATTTTTAAAAGAATAAAAGCATACAAGGGAATTACTTAGAATTCTGCCAGTGGTGTGTCTGTGTTTTCCAGATGGTGGAGTCAATATCTATGTAGTTTCACCTCTTACTCATAGCTGGCCAGCTGCCCTTCATTGGTGATCTGAAGAAATAGCAAATTGCATGAAGGATAGAGATATGTAAAAGACAAAGTCATACAGAAAAAAATGATTTCCTTTCTTTGGAACAAGAGTACTCATTTCTTGAGCTTTAAGTATTTGGAAGTGAGGATAGGTTCAAGACCAGAGTTGCAAAATGACCAAGGCCCAGAGTGGTGCATACAGACATACTATAGGGAGTCTAATCTGGGAGTGCAGTCAGCTGCAATCACCTCTGCTTCTAGTCCTTCTTGCTCAGATCATCTGTTTTTTACAAATTATGTAAATAAAATATAATGTTGATAATCCAAAAAGCAGGAAAAAAAAGTAATGATTCATGACATGCCATTTTTATGAGCACACTATTAACAGATTTCAAAAGGATAAATTTCACAATTAATTTGGTCTGGGTCGTATACAGCTTACCATCATAACCATTGCCAGAGAAATACAATAGCTTTTGGGTTTCTGTTATTGCTAAAATTTGGTCACAGAATTACATTGTTTTACAGAGAGTTCACTTCTGGTCCTCAAGCCATGTTGTTTCTTCTCCAGAAGGAGAACTGTAGTGATGGCATATTCCCAAGGAACGAGTCTGACAAAGACAAACACATGATTGAAGTGTAGTGAAAGGCAGCGCTCTGTTCCATCAACAGATGATAAGGCAGTAGTTCACACCTCATCTATGTAGCTATCACTCGGAAGTCCTGCTGAATGCAGTTTGGACTCACTCATTCTGGGTCCTAAAAAACTCTGAAGACAAGGTCTGTAAAGAGATGTAGAGACAGTTGGGAAAATACAGAGCAGGTGGAAAATAAGCAAGCTTTTGGACATGCGTATTATTCAGATCAGCTTTTACATTGAACCTAAAAGTTTGTGCATCTAAAACTTCTCTGTTTAATTGTTGCTATATCATTTCATTTGTTGAGTTTGCTTTTATCCTGCCATGCTTACAATGTCCTGCTGTGCTTAAATCCTTAAGTCATCACAGCTACAGTATTCCACTACAAAATTATCCCTAAAGCAGAACTACAGCCATCTACTAGCTATCTACTATTCTTTGCAGCTTTAATAGAAAATGAAACAAATTAACCTTGGGAAAAGGAAATTTGGAAGCCTATTTTGTCACTTTCCTTTTCTCTAACTAAAGAATTAGTTTCTTAAGCAGTCATTCCATTTATTGCCACAGTCTGTAAATCAGTATAATGTTTTCATATGATGATATGAATAGGTACTATAGCCCTTTATATGTTGAACACAATATACAAAGCATTATAGCTCCAGTGAAATAGATTCTAGTTGTGATACTCATTTTACATGATAAAATAAAAAGAAAGATATGACGTTTACGCATAACATTCAGTGAAGGAAGTAGAATTAAGAATAAACCTTAGTACTGTTGGCTTTCACAAAAATAATTAATTTCATAACGGAATTGACAGCCTTTATATTTGACAACAGTACCATTGGAAATTACAAATTCACGTGTTAAGTTACTGTGATTTTTTTCTCTGAGTACAATGAAAAAGAAAGCAATTTCTAGAGAAACAGAGACTTGAACTGTAAACAAGGTTGAGAAATTATGCTCATGAAAATGACTGCAAGTGGAAAATGCAGTGATCTTATGTCATGTCTGAACAAAACATTGTTTCCATGTATTTCAAAAAAAAAAAAAAAAAAAAGAGGAGGAGGTAGTTTTCCTGTTAGTCTCTAAGGTACAGCTACTCTTCTGTTGGGCCAGATTCTGAGCTTGTAAGAAATCAATCCACATACATTTGACTTCTTCTGCTCCTTTGGTCCTTATGGAAGCTCCCTGAGTTCTCCGGGAGAGAGGAAGGATGGTGCCCTTAGTTCCTTTTGTGTGTCCTGCATGCCACAGTCAACTGAGGAAGAGTGGGAAGAGGGGGTGGCATGAACTAGAAGACTTCTTCTAGAACCCCTAAGAATATCTGTCACCACATCACATTCAAGACTCAAGAAAACATACAGATTTTAATTGTCCATGAAGAAATTTTTTTTACTATGTTGCTTGCTATTTATTGTCATTCAGGAAGCAAGATGATTGCTAGGGTTTTTTTAAAGAAAACTCCTGTGAAAATGGTATAGAGGGTCATTTCATTTAACTTATTCAAGTCTTCAAGACTTTTAAAAATGTGGAAAGAAAATCCCCACATATGAATAACAAGCTATATTTATTTTATCTTGTTCAGTTTGTAGGTTTGGGGGGGGGTGTTCTTTTTAGTTCTGAAAGGTTAGCTATATGCCTTAAAATATTGTCAGTTAAAGATTTACGTGGTATTTTCAACAGTTTAAAAAGTTGAGTTCTTTGAATCACACTAGGTGAAGTAGCATATATGAGTAGTAACCGTTGGTCTTACCACAAGATAGTTTTGGTCTGTCTGTGCAGGAAAGGTTTAAGGTTGGTCTTCAGCAAAACCACTAAGAGGAAAAAAAAAAAGGATATCAACGATCTGTGAATTTTTTTGTTGTTCTTTAATCCAGCTGTAAAATAGTGTGAATTTTAAGTTGATACCTGAGTTCTAAAGGAATACAGCTTATTTTCTTTCTAAGGCATTGGAAGAGAGAAATGGGTATTATATGCAGCAAAAACTCAAGTGGTGTTCTCTTTGTCTGAAACTGTATACTTCAGAGCTTTAAAGTATAAGAGTTTCATAGCTCTCTATTTTCCAAAACTGTTAAGCAGTTTTATTTTTCTCTCATTTTTGCTCACTTCATATTATTTATTTTACGTTAAAAATCTGAAAAACTTTAGCTAAAGAGGGAATTTGAAAAATACAGCATTTCAAATTAATGACTTGAAAGTAAACTGATTCTGAGAACACTCTTGTCATGTTATTGCACCTCTTGTCCAGTAGATGTTGCTGTACATACATAAAATAGATTTTCTAACTATAAAATGCTACGTCTGCACCTAACCCAGTATTTGAAATAACTTTTTTGGTATAATTTACTCTACTGTCTTCTCAGTAGACTCCACAGAAGGCTAGAACTACAAACAGGAAGACTATCAGTCAAACCATGTTTTTCTTCAACTGTAACTGTCTCATGCAAAGTGCACTCACGTTCCCTGGTTTTCAAAGAAGTGTACTGTCCATGAAGATGCTGCTTATTTTGCAGAATCTCTTTTGCAGTTAGTTGAATTATTTAAAGAGCATTGTCAACAAAATGCTGTTCCTAAAAATGAAAAACCCTCAACCCTTCCCCTCACATGTTACAGTTCTAAATTGCCATCATTCTAAGAAGTGTCTCCCACTTCACATCGATGTCCTTCTCTGGGCAGCTTCCATGCTTGAGAAAATAAGAGTTTCTTCATATAAACTTGACGCACCATTGGACTGTATATGTTTTAGCTCTCACTAACACTGCAGTGAGAATACTTTGACCTCATGAAGTTCATATTGCTTGAGTTATTCTTTTATGCTTGTCTCTGTCTTAAATACACATTGTTCCTCAGAATTAAACATTAGCACACTGACCTACAGTAAGTAGAGTTTATTGATATATATATAGTCTTTGCTTATTGAGAATGCCATGAGTTAGTTTTTATAATTGCATCATAAACACATCAGTTTTCACTTCTTCACTTTGAAATCCTTTTTTCAGAATTATTTTAAGAGTGGTTTTGAGATACTTACACTTTTCAATTTTCTCATTTTCACAAGACTGCTGAAAAATCTGGCCAAATGGAAAGATCAAAGAAAAACGCTAGGCAAAGACAAAATGATTTCAAGGTAAGTTATGGGGGGAAAACCTTGCTTTTTTTCAGTTGTCCTTTATAGCAAGATACTTTAGTGTCACCACCTTGAAAATCAGATTTCTTGAATTATCTGTGTGGCCTTATACCTCCTTCTCCTCTACTCTCTACCGTGTGGAGCCACCTGTAAATCATACGTTCCAAGCTGTTGTGTATAGCAAGTACATAGCTGCTTAAGCTCATTGATAGCACTTTTTGCTTGATTTTTCTTTCCCTTGTTCTGATGCAGAAAATGATTCAGGAAGTGATGCACTCTCTGGTAAAACTTATCCGTGGAGCTTTGCTTCCATTCAGCCTCAGAGAAGGAGAATCAAGACAGTATGGTGGCTGGGAGATGAAATCTGAACTTTCTGGCCAGTGGCTAACACATGTTATCCAGACTGTGAGGTAAGTGGATCTGTGGACCTACAAAATGATACTATTCCTGGAATATGCGTGCTTTAAGACCAATTGTTTTATTCATTGCATTAAATACCATGAGTAGTGAGAATGTTAACATCTTAAAAATTAGGATTACAAAAACATTTCTTATGGCAGATTTAGGATTCTATGTGCAAGTGTAATTAGTGTCTCATCATAAAGCCTTATTATATAATGATATATTCATTTTTTTCTGTCACATCTTAGGAAAAAGTTTGAATAAAATATTTGCCTGGCACTCCATGAATGAAACAGGATTTGATTCTTTAGGGTAGAAAGCAATTATCTGCCTCATTTGCTATACATCTTCCCACCTCTGCCAAAATAGGTGAAAATAGCATGCTTATCACTATAGTATCATTCTTAAATCATAATTTACTTCTGCAGTTGTTTTATGGAAGGTGATACTCCTGCTTATAATGTCATTCTGCTTATAATTATGTTTATAAACTTAGTAATGTGCACGTCATTAATTACAAAATGTCTCATAAATACACAGAATTCACTTCCATTTGTCTATGGAGGATATATGAATTTTCGTTACCTTTTGGAAACTTGAGTAATACCTGGATATGACACTGTACTTTTTATCTGCAGTTTTCAAAGTAGGTAACAAGCAAAGCACAGAGGAAGAAAAGAAAGGGGTATAATCACATATAGATATTCTTATTGCAGGTGGAGCTAGCAATGATACATACCTGTTGTCAAGTCTGTTTAACACTTTCCCGAAGTCTGTTGTAAGTTACATTATCTGTACTTTCACCATTCAGAAAAAAAATTTCCATGTGAAGTTTCTTATTCTGGCTCAATTTTATGGAAAGCTTCCAGTTTAAGAATTTTAAGACTTCCAGTTTAAGACTTGGCATTTGATGAAAAGATGTAAAGGGGCAAGGGAACAGGCTTTGGCACCAGTGTTGCCCTTTTATGAGAAGCAATCCAATTTCACTCAAATTATAAAATTCTAATATTTAACGCTTGCACATCAGTAATACTGGCTTGGAAATTTAACCAACAGATTCTCTAAAGATTGATTGTGCTTCAGAGTCCTGCCACCTGCGGTGTGATCCAGGCTGAGGTTTAGGATATGTGAAGGCTCTTTTTCAGAGAATCTCCTTTTGCTTTCTGGCCACTGCCCTGGTAATGAACAACTGAACTGAGAGCTGGGGAAATTCTCTCTCCCTCCCACTCTTTTTCCCATCTCATGTTATTTACTGATGCCTATGCTGGCACTTAAGTAAAGTGAGCAAAGCGGTCAAAAGTAGAGAAGAAAAGGGGCAATCTAGAGAAGAGGAACTGAGCATACCATGATTGAGTACTAACCAGTGATGACCAGGTCAGAAGTTTTTGGAAGTGCTGCAAGTACTTTTCTTTTCAAGCCCCCACGGTCTTTGACAATCTAATAAATTCTTGTGACTCACACCAACGATGAAGGTGGACTCTCCTTGTGAAGAGTCTACACATTGATAAGAACCTTATTTGTTGCAAAGTTATGTAATAGCTTAAGTCTTATTTTTATACTTCCTAACATTATGAAGCACATGATAGAATTTTACTCTTCTCAGTCATCTCACAAATGATTTACCGTTTTCTGCTTGTATTTAAGAATGCTAAAACTTACAGAATTAGGTAACAAGGAGTTGGCGTTACATGTGTGTGATCTTAATTTTTCTGCTTTTTTTATATGTATCACACAGCTTAAAGTGGGGTGGTCTTTCTCTTGTACCCCATTCTGCCATTGCCCAGTTTGAAAAGGTTCCAGAGGATAAATTAGAGCTATGCTATAAGCTGAAGCTGTTGTTGGCAAAACTTTTGCCTTGTTGTCAGGATAGAAAGGTATGTATTTGTTAGGGTGAGTTATATGAGGAAAAGATGGTTTTAGGGATGTGACAGCTGCGTGCTCCCTTAAAAGTGGAATCAACTCTAAGTACAGGACTTCTGTGCAGTCTAAAGTCACTTAAACTTCTCACAGATGGGTATTTACATCCTGTGTTTCCTGGATGGCTGAGATAGTGCAGATTTATGTAATCTATTAATTCAGTAGTTGTGCTGAGCAGATAGCAGTCTGGTTAATGGTAGGGTTTTTATGGTTTATGGACAACACCAAGGGTAAGGAACTGGAGCCTACAGGTGGATGATTGGAAATGTTCTACTTATTACTCAAACTTGTTGGCTTGTGCCTTCCTACTCCTGCTCTTTGGCAATTTCTAGTACCTGTGCTTTGCTCGCTGTTAGCAGTAGGACAAACAGCAATGACTGCATTTGAATTGTCCTTGCTTAAATATCCAAGAGTTGGATAAAAGCAGTAAACCTCACTTTGTGCCCCTAAGCACAGTCTGAGCACAACTGCAGCCTTTTAGTTAAAAGCTGAAGTGCTATTCCTTGTAAGCAGCTGCTGTGTTACTATTTCTAAAGGAAAAAACAGAAATGAGTGTTTCCATCCTCAGCTATAGTAGCTGGTGATTCGTGCCCAGTCAGAGTTGGGAGCAAAACAATGAATGAATTCATTCTTCACTTTGCAGGTGATGCAGTAGCTGTATTTTGGCTCCTTAAATGTGTGTACTCTTGGCAATCTGATGCACATCCACATCACCATTTATGCAGGTTGATGGCTGTTACTGTTGTAAATGCGGGTAAACAATATCTCAGAAACCCTGTTGTAGACCTAGGATTTGATCTAGGCATTCACTTCAAAACAGCAAAAAAGCTACTTCTGCTCCAAAAGGTTTATTCCTGGATTGTAAGACAAGAGATGGATGCAGAAAGGCAGGTGGGGAAGTACAAGAGGACAGTGGGAAAAGTTGGCATGTTGCTGTGACATTATTGTATTGTTATAAAAAAAAAAAATCTGTGTTTGCAAGCTTCTGAATTAAGCAAATGATAATCTTCCCTGAATGGAACAGTCAGTTTTCAAAGACTCACTGTGGATGGAGCTACTGTATTCACATANTTCCTACTGTGTACACAGCTTTTGCCATAAATGTTTGGATCGTCAAGGCCAGTAACACGTTCTCTAAATCTAATGTGACTCTATGTGCATCAGAGGCCAATCATCTCACCATTTTGTATTCAACTCTGAAACTTGAATGTGAATGAANAGTAAACCTCACTTTGTGCCCCTAAGCACAGTCTGAGCACAACTGCAGCCTTTTAGTTAAAAGCTGAAGTGCTATTCCTTGTAAGCAGCTGCTGTGTTACTATTTCTAAAGGAAAAAACAGAAATGAGTGTTTCCATCCTCAGCTATAGTAGCTGGTGATTCGTGCCCAGTCAGAGTTGGGAGCAAAACAATGAATGAATTCATTCTTCACTTTGCAGGTGATGCAGTAGCTGTATTTTGGCTCCTTAAATGTGTGTACTCTTGGCAATCTGATGCACATCCACATCACCATTTATGCAGGTTGATGGCTGTTACTGTTGTAAATGCGGGTAAACAATATCTCAGAAACCCTGTTGTAGACCTAGGATTTGATCTAGGCATTCACTTCAAAACAGCAAAAAAGCTACTTCTGCTCCAAAAGGTTTATTCCTGGATTGTAAGACAAGAGATGGATGCAGAAAGGCAGGTGGGGAAGTACAAGAGGACAGTGGGAAAAGTTGGCATGTTGCTGTGACATTATTGTATTGTTATAAAAAAAAAAATCTGTGTTTGCAAGCTTCTGAATTAAGCAAATGATAATCTTCCCTGAATGGAACAGTCAGTTTTCAAAGACTCACTGTGGATGGAGCTACTGTATTCACATAAACAGAAAACGTCTAAAAAATTCAATGAATTTATATCAGCTTTAAAAAAAAAACCTGCAGATTTACACTTCAGTCTAATTTTATTGCTTTCCAGGCTTAGTTCCGAGTCTCTTACTGCACTCGAGATACCCAATGATATGCTTCAGATCATCCAGGATCTTATTTTGGACCTTCGTGTACGTTGCATTATAGTGACCTTGCAACACACAGCTGAAGGTAATAAAAAGCTGCAGGTCTCTCTGCTTACTATCATATTTTTTGCCTCTGATAGGCCAAACCATGTTCTGGAAGATAACCATGTTTGTTACAGGTATTGTAGTGGCAGTGGACTCCTCTGAGTTCTGTAATATCTCACAAGAGTTACTCAAGTATTTTACTTTCCTGACAGAAATGTGTTATGAGTCTTTTCTTCCCTTAGTCTAATGAATACAGTAGTTTAGATGAGACAGTTTTACAATGCAAGTGATTTATCTCATGATGCTGCTTTTCCATATTNGTGTCTCTTAAAATCTCAGGGCAGATCAATCTACTAATTCACTTAGTAGGGTTTTTTTTTCCCAAAAGACTAATTACCTTCAATGTTAAAAAAATTAGGGCTTTTTTAATCTTACAATTTAATCAGATTTTAATCGTTAACATATGGTTCATCATTATTTCGTAGGCTGACATGAAGCTAAGTATTTTACTCAAGCCTTAAGTGTGGTAGGTGCAGATGGCTATATTAAGCAAGTTTTTAAACTTTTGGTGACAACAAATCATAAAGCCTCTATGGTTTATTTGATATAATGTTGATATGAATTGTATTCTTGGCTCTTAATTCTTTTATTAAATCACATTTCAGTGTTAACATTATTTTTCCGCGTTAATATTAAGCTAGTTGACCATACAAGTACATAGGTTGTTTTATCTCTTTGAAATTCTTTAGGGAAAGTATTACCACTATTTCAGACTTCACTTAAAGTATGAGGAAGTCTGTTTTGCTTTTCCTTACTTAGCACAATTGAGATCAATCTTCCCCCCCTGCCCCCTCCCC